>UYYA01004586.1:59169-86877 GCA_900624975.1 Angiostrongylus costaricensis | reverse complement strand
ACGTGCCCGGAGCTCGTATCGCCCTCCTCCCATTTTTGCAGAGATCTACACGCTGATGGTGTTGCCTGCGAGACGCAGGAGACGAAGACTCTGGAGCATTCGCCCGATGTCCCCGTTGATGGGGTGGTTGAAGTAAACAAATCAGAAATTGGCGCAACTACCTCCACTGTGTTGCAGAAGCTGATAGTGGTTCACTCGTTTGTAACTGTACCCCAGAAATCAAATCAGCACATGTAGCGCAGAGATCATCGAGATGAACTGTGATGGGCACATTACTGTGCGAGCACTAGAAGAAGCGCTGGGCTATAAAGCAGAGAGTAGAATTGGGAGCTAACAACGCAGAATTCCCTTCATATGGCATTGATCGCTATGGCATTCCCACATTTCGTTCAAGCGGGGACCTATTTATTACATGTCCTCCTAGCCGCAGCAGGTTTTTGGCCTTCACAACTGAGGCCGAAAATTCACTCGGGCTCTGTCTTGACGGAAATTTTTATTCGAAAATCGGATGACAGGTAGCCGATAAATTGGGATGCCATAGTGTTCCTAAAAGTACACCAATCGTAAAAGTAGAGAATTGGATTTGTGTACAGCCAATAGATACTGAGCTGACCTGTTCTCACGCAAAATGTTGAACACCGCACTTTTTCTACTCTTTTCATTCTTTTGCAACCATCACACATAGGAGAAGTCGGGTCGATTGTGTGTGTGTGTATGTGTATGTGTATGTGTATGCGTATGTGTATGTGTATGTGTATGTATGTGTGCGTATGTATGTGTGTATGTATGTATGCGTGTATGTGTGTATGTGTGTTTCCTTAACTACGGTTTGGGTATCGGTAATATTCTCTTATTACTGACTTACTGACATGCTGAAGCTGTTCTCCTTACATTCCCATAAATGTCGCACAATGGTCTTCCCAGGCCGTTCCCAACTAGTTATGGACGGTCATTGTTGGTCGGAATTTCTGTTATTGCTGCTTACTACTGCGACAGATCAGTCATTTTATTTAAGACGATCCGGATCTGAATCCCTCATTTCATATTCTATCGTCAGAAATGTGAAGGGAATGTTATTCGATGTGATGCTTTGCACTTGCACGTGCAAAACAACAGTGCAACCTCAATGTGGGTGGAGCCCTGTGCGTGCGGCCACAACAACGCGAGTGCCATGGTGATCATTGCTATCATACGCTCAGTGAATTCGTGCCAGCAGCTGCAAGAGTTGCTGTTTCCACGTTACGCGTTTGGCCTACATTTCTTCTTCTATTGTCTTCTCATTAGTTCTTGAGATCGCTGTGGTAGAAGCTGCCTTATTCACGTAGAAATGTTAATATCGAAGTACGTTAAACGTCTGTAGATTTTAGAATCCACATTAGCAAAAGAAACGGTGGAGTCACAGTGGTTGAGGGCGTTATGAGTGGCGCTATTGACTTTTTATTGTTGCCACTTCCGCCCTCTTCCTTACTGAAAGAAAATTCTAATCTTTCCGAAGGTCACAGTGCCGGGATTCAACGGCCACAACCAAGTTTTGTTTTTGTTTGCGACGCGGCTGCAGTGTTATAGTCCCTTTTCTTGAATTTCCCTTCAACCTTTCGTTTATAAGCGGTGCTGACAATGGAGTTGTGGCTTATGCCCCGAGCAGTGAACCGTTTGATGCGAGAAACTCTGCGAGATCTCGATCGCTTTGACAGGGGAATGTTTCCCTATTGGAGAGAGGCCGACCATTCAGTTCTGCATGTGGGTAATGAAACCCAGCAGGTGTGGTCAGTTTCACAAGCTTCTATATAGCCGTAAAATCGATTGCCTATTGTCAATTCTAGATGATTAACGATGACAAGAAATTCGCCGTATCCCTGGATGTGTCGCAATTCCGTCCCGAGGAGCTGAAAGTCCACCTTGAAGGAAGAGAGCTGACTATCGAGGGCAATCAGGAACACAAGAGCGAGGATTGCTTCATGAATAGGTGAGTTCTATTACATGCAGGAATCACTTTTGTGTTCATCTTAACAGTTAGCACGCAGACCCATTATAGGCCAATAGGTAGATCAATGTAGAGTCATAAGTCGCCACTCTATAGTGATGCAACCACATTTTAGGACCTTTGTTCGCAAGTGGACTCTTCCGGAAGATGTCGATGTAGATGCGCTTAGAACCCAACTGACCGACAAAGGTCATCTGTGTGTTGAAGCACCAAAGGTTGATGAAAGCGGATCGAAGAAAAGAAATATCCCAATCATGGCAGCTCCATCTAGTAAATGAACCCATGCAACACTGTTTTTATCGTTCAGTTATTCTCATATGGATAAAGTCGTACTGTGCTCATAGTCAGACTTCCATGATCTCGTGCAGCTTCTGCCGCTGAATTACCAAAGTAGAGACGCAGAATATTCGACGCATACTAAATAGTGTGTAGATATAGGGATAATAATCACAATCTTAACCCTTTTTATTTACTGCCTTTTCTTTTTAATGGCAGGGTATGTTGCGAAATATAACTCGTATATAGTGCTGAGATATTTGCAAAACACCAGGACCGCAGGTGTATGCGGTGGGGCAAAAAAAACGAGAGACAGGCAAAGCGAAGGACCCGGATGGTGTGGTGGTGAACGCGTTACTCTCCGGAAAGGACAATAGCGTGCGGTCGTTCCCCACCGCATACACCTGCGGTCCGGAGCTTCGCAAATATCTCAGCATTATTTCGAAACCGACTTTCCTTGAACCTCGGTATCACTAATCGATATGTATTCTTTCTTTGATGAGCTTACTTACACGAGGTTGATAATGATGTTTATTTTCGGCGAACGTTTCGACGTCTTCGTCTTCCTCAGAGCCGATGATCCGAGTCGATGGTCCTCGCTTGTTATTCGTTTCGACGTGGCTGCTTCGCTTTCGTGTCGAGTCAGGTCTTCTTCGGTGAGCCATCTTCTCGAATGAGGCATCCTTACTCAGTGATGCCCTTTTATACACATCACTGAGTAAGTATATAAGTGTATAAAAGGGCATCACTGCGTAAGGATGCCTCTCATTCGAGGAGATGGCTCACTGAAGAAGACCTGACTCGACACGAAGGCGAAGCAGCCACGTCGAGACAAATAACAAACGAGGACCATCGACTCGGATCATCGGCTCTGAGGAAGACGAAGACGTCGAAACGTTAGCCGAAAATAAACATCATTATCAACCTCGTGTAAGCTCATCAAAGCAAGAATACATATCTCAGCATTATATACGAGTTATAGGGATAATAGTTGCATAATGCACTGCACCACTATACCTCTGCAAACATAAAAATATATATATCTTTCTACTTCTGTTCAGCAAACACGAGGTGCTATTTTTCTTTATTTATAAAAATATATGGTCGTCAGTAACTGATAAGCCCCATAAACACTTGAGGAATGCCTGGCACCTGCGTTGGAAGCACCATATTAAAAGCATTAGAAATAAGATGCTTCACACCAATAAAGTGATGCTCATTTCGTCTCTACATCAATCTCAGGCAACCAGATCGCTCTGCTGCGAGGCAGGGACAAATGCTTGTGCTGGAGTCTCCTCAATTCATACTATGAATACATACGTACATGGTTATCACAATCCACTGCTTCCTACAATTTTCACGGTAGGGTATTATGCGAAGTCGTCGACAATGTACTACGCCAAAATTAGCTGAGAGAAGGGCGAAAAGAAGAGCGCGCATGGTGTGGTGTTGAACGCGTAAGCTCTCGGAAAGAGTAATAACGTGTTCGATTCTCACCGCAAACACCTGCCACCCGGAGTTTTGCAAATATCTTAGCATCATTGTGGTTGACTTAGATGAATACCTGGATGGTCTGTCTTCTTTGGTGATGCGGTCTCTGTACAATTTTCATTTGTTTCTCTCTCGCACAGTCGTTATCCATGATAGTGGACTACTCCGGAGATGGTGATGTCAGCAAGTGACACGCTGAATAAAAGGATTACAAATTGTGCAGCTGCCAGAATAGAAGGGAGTGCAAAATCTCCTCCAGTTTTGATTTCACTTGATACAAATTCTACAGTCGAAACCGATTGTTGTGGGTTTCACGGGGAGAACTGTAAGTGTTCCGACTTCTTTAAAGCCGTTGTAACACTTAGATGAAGACGTTGAAACTCCTATTTCTTTCACTTTAACAGCGCAATGCATTCTTCATAACCGCGTCAGCTTACTAAGTAAAGTTTCTCTTAATATCATGGAAATGTTCCAAATATAATCTCTCAGTATTTCAAAACCGACTTTCCTTTAACCTCGGTATTAGCGATCAACATGTATTCTTTCTTGGTTTTGAAATGTTGCTATGCTCTTTGCTAGCTGATAGTGATACTGACTTCCGCATGATGGATTATCCAGGGAAAACAAGATGTAATAACCACACAATCACTACTGTCAGCCATCAGCATTCGGTATAAAAGGGCATCACCGGGTGAGTAGGCCTCATTCGAGAGATTGTCCGCTGAGGAAGACACAACCCGAGAGGAAGTTGAGGACCCTAGATCGAGGCGAAGAAGGACCGCGTACTCTCAAACTCTCACTCACTCTCTCAAACTCGGATCATCGACTCCGATGAAGACGAAGACGTCGAAATGTTAGCAGAATAAAGTTGTTTATCAACCTCGTGTAAGCTTATCAAAGAAAGAACACATAACTGCACGCTTTACAAGAGATCAGATAGACTGTACTCGAACTCATGCAGTTACCGTCTCTACCATTGGGGCAAATTATGCAATTTTGCGCTGCACATAGAGCGGCGGTTACGAACGAGGTGGTGCCTTAGATTACTCGGTGGCATTTCAATTACCGTTACCGAATTCTCTAGACCGGCCCTTCTTAAACAGTGTTTTACAGCAACATTTACTTCATTTGAAATGAAGGGCAGTATAAACGGGGCCTTATTGTCGCTAGAGTCATATATATATATAAAGGGTAAAGCTCTCGGCCCACTGGAGTTACTTGACTAAGAGGATTACTGCTGATACAGCCAGTTTGTCACTCCATCACTCTCCCACACACCAAAAACGCCGTTGTGAGGAATGTGTTTCGAACAGCAGCAAGCGTTTTCACAGGACGGGAGGGGAATCGATAATACGAACCTTCAATGATAAGTAGCCATGGCTATTTCGTTAGTGCTGGTATTCCGAAACGGCTTGTTTCCATGTCGCGTCACTATCGTCTTATAGATAGCTAACATCCACCATCGGTGTGTCACCTCATGTCTTCTATCCACTCATCTTGCGAGTAAACCATTTCTTCTTCTCGTCGCCTTGAATTGATTACAGCACAGACACTCTACATGTTTGGGTGAAGGGCAATGAGAGAGCGGTGTTCATACTGTCAACAATGATAAAACATGTGTGAGCCCTTTCACAACCATTCATTCCTGTGGTGTTACTGCACACCCACATTCCTGCGGGGTAAAATGGTCGCTGAACGAAGAAGGGGTGCTCGAGATTTTGAACTTTTTATTGCTACTTTGCTTCATGAGTTAAACAAATCATGGGAGTGTGATCACAGGAATGATTACTTCTCATCAATGCAGTCTTCTTTCCGTGAATTTCGCATAGTATGGCCGTGTGGACTATGAGATACACTATTGTTTTGGTACTCTGCACTGAAGGCTGGCAACGACTGAGATGCACTACTGCCCTGGTGCTCTGCACCGATGGCAAGCAACGACTGGCAAGTAGCATGGACTAGCAACGAGAAGAATATTTGACGAGTTTTGGAATAAATACCTGAGCGATGTGGGTTTTACTGAACCTGGCCAGACATCTCGAAGAACACTATTAGGTCGTTCACTTGTCCTAATTACATACAAATGACAACCACTATGAAAGGGATATGTTTTCAGAAAATTTTCGACTTTCGATCAGAAATTTTTCTCATGATGAAAACCTTGACGTTCACAGGCTCGGGTGAGATCATTTCAAAAGAAGGCCGAAAATTGAAGTAAGGAATCAACAAATGTCGTCCTACCTCTGTATTTTTTATCCGTCCACCCATGTGGATAATAGTCTCTTGATAGACTAAGATGGATAGGATTCGTTTTAGACACGTAACAGTTAACCAACGTAATGCAACGTCCCAGAACACCTGCCTTAGGCTTGTAGAAGCTGACCATCACCGGTGTACAGAACACTGATCAACGAAATTTCGACATATCAGTTTTACTTTTCATTTTCTGCCTAGTTCAATTTTCACGGGCAGGGTTTTAAGTAAAAACAACCACAACGTTGCTGAGATATTTGCAAAACTCCGGACCGCAGGTGTCTGGGTAGGGAACGAGCGCGCTACTAACCTTTCCGGGGGCTAACGCGCTCACCACCACACCATGTGGATCTTCCGTTCCGCCTGTCTCTCAGTTAGTTCTATCGATCTTTTGTCATCAACACTCACCCGTCAACGAGGTTGATCTGGGGAGCCCACATCGGCATTGAACCCAGTTCTGAGGCTGTAGTTGGAACCACAATGTTTTACTTTTTATTTTCTGCCTAGGTCAATTTTTGCAGCAGAGTATTAAGCGAAGTGGTTGTGTGAATTATTTGGTCATTTGAGAGAGTCCAGTTGCATAAACAAATGCCCGACGACTATCGATCTTACTTCCGTGCCGCCTGAAACGACGTTCATTTTTCGGTACAGTGATGGCCTGGCTTTCCAGCAATAAGCGATCGTCATCCGATGGGTGGAGGGCCTAAAGGGTTGAGAACATTGCCGAGGATGTGCAGGAGATTTTGCCCAAGTGCTCTGTGGGTGTGAATAGCACGTATGCCGCTGCTCCCCACATATTAGCATGCTCCCTCATAGTAGCACATTGCTGTCAGGATTTGTTCATGATCCGTTATAACGGCTAGAATTGAAATAACAGTCGATTGCCAGTCAAATTACGGTCAATGAATTCCTTGAAGCAAGAATAAGTTTTCTATTAATATCTAAGCGCGGCATTGAGCTTTTCCTAGCTGATACCCGGTATAACATATGTGTTGAATAAACTATCGATTAGTTACCACAAGTTTAGGAAAAGGGTTTTGTGCACCAAGACATACGTGGAGAAAACATTCACGAAGAATATTCTCTAACATCCATCTTACCAAATTCTTCCTACATTGTCATTTGGTACAAAACTCACGTGCCTGCCGTGGATCAATACGTATCCGTAACCACCAAGCAGGGTAGGATAAGCTAATGACTTGACCTCGCTACCTTCTCCCATATCAACCATCAATAGCGTCAGGCCATTCGCTTGGGCACTACTCACATTCGCTATACCTACCTTCTTCTTTATCTCATGAAATGGACTTTGTTGTGCTATCTATTTAGATAAGCCGTATTTGTATTTACACTTCGTACGTCATAAATTTAGCGCACAGACCACTACGTTATTACTAGTGTGATTTCTTACCTATACTACTTCAGTCCATTGAACCACCTTGCTATGTAATCTACTATGCATATATTTGGAAAATTACCTCCACAGAAATCACACAGGCAACAATGTCCGCATATCTGTGTCTCCCAGAAGGAGGTCATGTGGTCTCGGATGTCTCACCCATATGACGTCCATTGGTAAACTGCAGGACTACTCTCGAACTTGTCACCCACTACATTTACAACGCAACTGCGCAGATGTGTTATGCTCTTTGTGATACCTCTGCAGATAACTCTGCACGTGCTCAGCGATATAGGCGGGGTCTGGAGTGCTGTTTTCATGCAAAATAAAAGATCGATTGATCAATCATAGTCAGTGTTCTTTGGGCAGAAAACTGCAGTGTCAGTTGACAATGAAGGTCCTATTCGTTCAGCTTCTGGAACTCGTTTCATGAGACGGTTCTAGCAGTAGTTTGTGCATCGCTTCGTATGTGCTCACTTCACTTCACTGCAATGCCTTTTGCACTCGGGATAATTATTGGTCACCTCTGAACCACATCAAGTCAGAGGATAATTTGATCTGATAACGCCGATAATAACGGTGACAGTTCCATGAAGTTCCAAACCGGTTACGCTGAACAAACAATCCGTTGAGTATTTGGCATGCCCCAGTTTTTTTTCGGTTTTCCAGACAACAGTGTGGACATTCGGCAAAACAATAGTAGGTCACGTGACGCAGGAGGAGGTTAAAAGAGCGCCAAATCCGAAACCACATTGCGCGCCGATCGATGGCCCCGACTAGCGACGGTCTGCGGACGGTCAGTGTCACGTCGGTCGCAACGGAAGAGGTTGTTGTTTCCCGTGGTTGCCTTCGTACTTGTCATCGAACTGGTTGTAAATGTGCAAAGAAGTGCTATTGTGTGTCTGTATCGCCTTCTGTACATTGCGAGAATGGTGCTTTCTTGATTTCGTTGTTACAACTGCTGTGCTTCTACTCCACTGTTCATTTTACTATTTCTTTCGTAATGCAGTGTTTTGAAGAGATGGAACTGTGGCAAGTGCCTAGAACGATGGGCAATTTGATGCGAGACACGTTACGTGATTTCGATCGTTTCGAAAGGGGAATGTTCCCATATTGGAGGGATGCCGATCACTCAGTTCTGCATGTGGCAAACGAGACCCAGCAAGTCCGTCAGCTTTGTTAGTTTCGTGCAAGTCGTACTCCAGAGCTTGATTCTAGGTGGTTAACGATGATAAGAAATTCGCCGTATCTCTGGACGTGTCGCAGTTTCGTCCTGAAGAGCTGAACGTGCACCTAGAGGGACGAGAGCTCACCATTGAAGGCAAACAGGAACACAAGAGCGAACATAGTTTCATGAACAGGTGAGTTAGGTTGTTTGGAAGCGTCGTTTATTTCCGATAGTGTGAATGCTATTTTTTCGTCATTAACGTCTTTTTTAGGAGCTTTTGTGTATGCTTTACCTAGTGTTCAACCACTGGTTTTCCTAACTATACACAATGTTGTGATCTTTCAGGTCTTTCGTTCGCAAATGGCTCCTTCCTGAGAATGTTGACCTTGATGCGCTTCGAACTCAACTTGATGACAAGGGTCATCTGCGCGTCGAAGCACCAAAAGTTGGAGGTGGTGGATCGAAGAGGAAGAATATTCCAATCATGGCTGCACCATCGAAAAACCATAAATAATGCGATTGCAGTTCTTTGTTGATTAACAGCTATGAAGTAAATGTGTGTTGTGGCTGTGTTGCACTTACATGGGTATTCTTATCGTACGTTGGAGCCCTACTGTATAAATTGAACAGCACAAGTGTGTTTTTTCCTTTTCTGTTGTCGTTTTAGGTTTGATGTCTTGAAGTCACATCGTTGATGGAATGTGTTTATAAGCAGAGACGTTTCGCCTTGAATGGCGGTACCGATACAATTTGATCCGGGTTCAACACTGCAATGTGCTATGTTTAGTTCCAAATCAATTTGTGCGCTTGGAGATTCATTTCGTGTGATGAATCGCTTCCGGCGGGAATGCAGAAGTTCGTTTCCAGATGCAAAAATCTGCGATCAGGTGAAGCTTGTATCTTCTACGCTCTCATCGTCCCAACGCAGCATCATTATCTCCGGAATCGGAGGTATTCTGATTTAAGTCCATGAAGCAGGGATTCTCTGTTGAAAATTCCATGGTATGGTTGGAGGTGTTATCGGTGTCTTTTGTTCCACAAAGCTGACAGGGGCGGGACGTATACATATTTGTCCTGGACGTTCTATTTTCTGCTGCGTTCTCCCTCTCGTCCGCGTTGAACGCTGTTTTCTGTCTGTGCCCTCTTTTAAAGATGCTCTGTAGTTGGTATTAATTACCAGCTGTTATATATGTACTGCAGTTAGGTATGGTGTCATTTGGGTGATTGCTGATGGCACTGATAGATAGAGAAAGAAAGACATGCGAGATGATGGACCCGCATGGTGTAGTGGTGTAAGCGTTACTCCCCGGAAAGGAGAATAGCGCGTTCGTTCCCCACCGGAGACATCTGCGGTCCGGAGTTTTGCAAATATCTCAGCATCGTTGTCGTTGTATTTCACATAATACCCTGGCGTGAAAAATTGTATTAGACATGAAATAGAAAGTAAACGTAGTAAATCCCACGACCGACTTTCTATTAACCTCGGCACTGATCAAATAAACGTAGTGTCAGTGCTTTCCGGTTCAACATTTTAATGGTCTTCATTCATTGCTTGTATAACTAAAGATGTTCTGACAGTGCGAAGAAGAATTCTCCGATGAGCAAGGAATCATCGCCAAAGTTGACAGCAGTACTATGTTCACCTCTTGTAGCACTAATATTTTTGTTATGCCCTATAGTAAACACTCGACACCTTTGGAGCGTGTTTAGCGAGACGCTTGGAGTGGTCGTTGGCTCGATCCTGCACCTTGGACTAAACAGTTATGTGAAAGCATGACTTCTGTAGGAATGTTGGGCCGTCGTTTTTCGGTGATTAACTTTGGCGCATTGAAATCCTCCCATACTTCTTACCATTGATCGATAGCTTATCCAAAGTAGATTACTTTAGTCGGCATCAGACCTGGAAACCTACTCTGTGCACAAAATGATTTACAAAGGGACCAGTTCATTTCGTAGGCGAACGACTGTTACTCATGAAGAAAGCGACTATTAGAAAGACCTTTGTCTTCCAGAAGGTGCAGCTTCGACTCTGCTGTACTTTGATGCTGAATTTCGGCACTTGTGAGAATCTTATCGCTCCAGTAAGATAGTAAGTCAAAGAGAAGACTTGCATAGGTGGATTGTTATACAGTCATATAGTGGATTTCATCAGCACTACCGTCATCTAAAGCGCTTTCAGTTCATCGATATCTCTTCAAATAGTGGCTCTTATTTATAGCACTTATTTTCATACTGTTCTACTCGTACTGTAAACATTGCACTTAAACACATTTATTTGGCAAAACTTTTGCGATTCACCCTTCTTACGCATCATTTAAAATCTTTGCAACCTAGAAAAACATACAGAATACGTAGGATATGAGAAACGTAGAATATACAGAGCGAAAATCACAACAAAAGGCATTGGCCTTGTGGCCGGCATGAGCGCTATAGACTTCGTAGCGAGTGCGCCGAACGGTTAAAGTCGTCCCATGCAGCTGCCAAAGTGAATTGGACGTTGTTGTGTAAGCATTAATGTGGCCGAATGCATGGCGCATTCTTCAAGAATTGATCAGTGCAAAACGCTTTATCCCTTTACCCTTTTATAGCTGAAAAGGGCGAATAAGTACCTCCTATTGGCACATCAACTAAAGTGTCCGCGCTCTTTATGTTCGCAATCCGTATGAATATAAATCTAAGATCGCACGTGTTACTGGTGCAGCGTCATAGATGTTCTATTTACTCCTATGGTAACGACAATTCCCATGTATAGCTACCCCGAATTGATTTGGATGAAAATATTCCACGAGCGATGTACAGCGGGAGATTCATGCCCCTGGAAGGGTCTCCCAAGCTGAGAACTCCGGTATTTCCACCAGGAAGCCCAAATAAGTGTAAACCAATACCGTCACCGTCCTGGTATCAAACTGTACGCATGGTGGTAAATCTCGCTCTGATCCACAAGGGAGGCGAGTGGAGACTGCCTATGGGGTGACAACCTGGAGAAAACTTTGGCCAGCTGACTTTGGGACTCTAGGTGAAACGCTGGCTAAACCAGTATAACTCCGAAAAACAGAAAATGCTAGGGTGCGCACAATCAGTGAGATCGTGTCGTCCAAGTATCGAGGTAAGTATTTTACGAATTAGTAAGAATTGCAGTGGTGGAGATGATGTTAACACCATCAGCAGTAATAAAACATAGCGCAGAACAAAGAATGGAGGCGCTCAAAATCTGGAACAAAAGGACTGACACTCCGACTCATTATATAAACAAATCATGGAAATGTGATTGGACCACTAGTAATCTTGAAGTTCACTATTAGTGATATCCTTTTCACCATGAAATAAGCGTAGTACAGCTACCGACACCGCGATATGTACTGGTGTTTCCGTACAGTTCAGTTGCGACTTGTCCAGATGCTTGTCCGACTGATAAAAAATGGAAGCACAAGATTTCACGATGTGAAGCTTCTGTGTTGTTCCAACTAATTATGTGAGCACACCATAAAAGTGTCCTTACAGACTAACTTTATTGAATAACCACTGGTCAGCAATACCTAGGAACTACACCATTACTTATGATTATTGGATTTTGGAGTCATGATAGGGATATTCTTTCTCTTCGATCCGCCATCGGCAACTTTTGGTGTTTCAATGCACAGTTGACCCTTGTCATCGAGCTAAGTTTGAATCGCTTCAAGGTTAATATTCTCAGGAAAGATCCATTTGCGAAGGAAAGATCTGAAATGTGCGGGCACTGTGTATAGTTGCAAGGACCCATGGCTGCACACCAACCAGGATTTAACGTACCGCAACAATCTATTTTAACGATGAAAAAAGAAGCGAAGTCATCTATTGACAACAAGTGATTCTTGTACATAATCTGACTCACCTAGTGATGAAAGTATTTTCGCTCTTGTGCTCCTGATTGCCTTCGATGGTGAGCTGTCTTCCATTTAGGTGAACGTTCAGCACTTCGGGACGGAATTTCAACACATCCAGGGACACGGCGAATTTCTTGTCATCGTTCACCACCTGGTATAAAGATTAAATGATTGTAACTACGGCTGTCTAAAAGTCAACGAAATAAGCAGCATCTGCTGAATCTCACTGGCTGCATGTAAGATTGGGTGATCGGCTTCCCTGCAGCAGTACAGCAACCCTCTTGCGAAGCGATCGAGATCTCGTAATGTTTCATCCATCAAATAGTCCTGGGCACTTGCCATAACTCCATTCTGAACACTGCATATGAAGGTTATCTCAAAATGGAAATTGTTACTACTAAATTTCGAGCCATAATTATCCAAAAAGTTAAGATTCCTCATCCTTAGGAAGAAGAGCAGAGGTCATAACAATCAGAAGTCAGCGTCACACACAATTTCCCCGACCGAAGCCTGACGTGTTAACAAATAAGAAAATTGACGTTACTTTTACCAGTGCTTTTAAGGAATTGAATTACAAAGTGCACGGATATCCAGATATATTTCACAGTCACATCTCCTAGTGAACAAAGCAATGTCTATCACAGTGGAGTCATAAGTTAACAAAGAGGTGAATAGAAGGAAGCGTTTGTAGCCCAAAGAAAGATAGCAGATGGGAGTTTGCATACCACTGCCAATTTCTCGTTCAGCTTATACAGCACTGCTGGTCACCCCTCTCCTCCCGTGGCAGCATCCCTAGTGGCTCCGATCACAGATTATACTTCTGTTTTCGTGCACCGCCAAGGGAACTCGTTCGAATTCTGTGGAAAGCACCGAAGATTGTCGAATGGAGTGCCATGTGTATGGCACCGAGAATTATGAAGCTGCTAGGAGATTTTGATGGATCAAAATCGATAACAGAGTTTTCATTTTCTATACGGATGAACGTGAGAACGAATCTCATGTGCTAATTTTATGCCATGCCAGAAGTGAAAATAGTTATCAAGTCTCTTTCATTTGCCTATTGTGCAAATTGGGGCATACTTTGGCCCGGCAGACCTCGTGATTCCAGGGAACCACAATGGCTTAACCAGCAAATCTCCGAAAAATGGAGGCTATGCTGGGGCCCGCACAACCACTGAGGACGGGCCATTCCAGTATCAAGTATCGAGTATGGTACAAATTAGCGCAATTGCGGAGTGCGTTGGAATAGGCGATGTTTTGCAGCTGCTGTCGCCGTCAACATGACCTACTACAATTCCTAATATTTTTCGGATTATTTATCTTTCAAATGAATGAAAATACTCTTTAAGATCATAAGATCACTGGATCGTTTTTTACTGGTACTACAATATCCCCCTTTTAACCACTGTGGTTATTCAAACAGCAATTCTGACATTTAAGGTAGAATCTCTTGTTTCTAGTTCAGATCTCTAGTTTAGAACCGAACACCGTTCTATTAGCGCTTGTCGACCATGGCGACTGCAGGCGTCCTATATAGGAGCTGTACCTAACATCTATCGCATCGAAAGAACAAAGGTTAAAGCCCTCGGCGTTGATCAATCCTTGAAGGATGCGCCATGCATTCGACTTGATTAAGCATCGCTTGGAGCTGACTGAATGTATATCTGGCTTTTACAATGACTCGTGGTGGCCTACCGATTTATCGAGTCAGTGCTGCTATCCTCCCAGACAACTCTGATACCTATTTTCCGATATTTTCCGACCCCGAAGGGGTGAAAGGCTTGGTGGGCCAGTGGCGCGGCGATCGATCCCATGTGTGTGTTGCACGGCGCCTCCGACTACTGCGCCACACGCGTCACTTTTTTTCATCTTTCTATCGCATCTAAACCATCAAAATATAACTTCATCATTGAGTCCTTATCACCCCTTTCGGCAGAGTGGGTCTGAAAGTGCGTCACCATCTGGTGAAAGCTGTTTACTGCCACAACGCAGTCGATAAAGTAGTTACTCAATTGGCTGCGACGTGATGTGAATGCGCAATGATGGAAATTCTCTATTCATTCCTTGTTTTGCAAGACCACACCGTCATCTATTCTAAAAATGCGAATTATGGAAAAAGACCACATCGAAACAGAAGAAAGAAGAAGGCTGCAAAAAAACTGAAAAACCGCGTTCATGAAAGATCAGTGGTTTTGCGGCAGAACGCCATCCTACCCACGTCTGACTGTCGCGTTCGGTGAGTGTACGAAAACAAAGGACGGAGAAATTTTTATAGAAGAAGTTAAGCATAATGGACTGCGTTTATGACTCTTAGGGAAATCATAGGCCAAAAGACGGATCAAAACGCACTGCCCTGACTTCGTTGGCACAACGATTCTTTCAGCTCCCTCCAATACAGGTATTATCCGAGTGGACACCCTATGCATGTCGAATTCCACACATGTCTCTATGAGTATTGGTACCAAGGCATAGAAAAATGGTGTTCAAAATATGAAGTTGGAGTATAACAAACATAACAAGGCGAACTATGCATCTCAGATATTCGAACTTTTTTTTAATCTGCCCATCAGAATAACTAGCGTGTATAGGGCGAAAAGGTGAGGAAACGAAATGAGATATTCACGAAGCGACATAATCTTTAGGAATAAGAGATCACTGGGAAGAGGATTCCACCACGGTAAAATTGTGTCATTACTTTTCGTGTACTGAAGGTTTGTGGATATGCTTAGAATAGGTCTCTTGCATCCTGAAAACGCGCTACAAATTCTTCTCTGGTTTCAGTTACTTTTCGAAGTCAGCAGTTGATATGAAAGAACAAACTGGGTTGGAACTCAGCCTGAGAGAAAGTGAAGGGTTACGATACAGTGGGATTGTACTCAAAAAAAACTTTCTTTTCGCTAACTATTTCTATCGTAACTCGTAATGTTTGAATCACCAGTGATTTTGTACAATGAGATTTCTACTGCATTAATCGATTTTAGGGTTAGCCATCTTAAATAAGTAAACGGAAGATCGCTTGGTATAGGATAATACTTTGGGGATTGCCATGAGTTCGAGTGCTTCAAGCTCCGCATAGGTGGATGCAGGTATATTTGGTTTGCACAAGATGCTTAATGAAGTCGAATACATTGCACACCCTTCAGGGATAGATCAACGCCGAGAGCTTTATCCTTTTTATCCTTTTATTACAAGAAATACCGAAACACATCTGCATCTGCGTGGACCTATGGGGCCACTTTCCAACCTCTGACTAGAATCGAACGTCATTATATTCTTGAACAAACATAATCGAAGGGAGAAAACTACTCGTAGAGTAACATGACACATTATAATTGAAGAAGACCACAAGACATTTAGAAAAGGAGTGCTTGGCACGAAGAAAAGCAAAAAGCGATGAATGCACAACATCGCCAAGTACCAACGTCACATTCTGCACAAATTTAAGATCGATCTTCACCATAAGTAGCCTTCTAAAGAGTGCACTAAGTATTAAAGAATTGATAGCATAAAGAGGTCCAACTAGTTGAACAGGAATCCCAGGCTCGTCCATCATTCAGTCCAATATTGCGGCGAAAAACCGTTCTTTGAAAACCTTTAGATATCGAATACTTCTCAGAGATCATGTGACGCGGTAAACTTTAATTAATTGAACAGAATTCAAGCTTCTATCTCTCACACCATCACGAGGTTTTTTGAAGTGCGGCTATCATGGTTAGATCGTAAGAAAAAAGATGACAACATTCGAAGAATTCGTCGCAGACGTGCATCGACAGCTATTCAACTCCAACAACAAGAGATCGGCTAAGCAACGCAAGAACGATAGCTCTATGGTATAAGAAAGGAGAGGATATTTGTGTATTTTTTGCATGCCCAACACGTTTACTTCTTATACAAAGACGATGAAAGGATAAAAGGATAAAGTCTCGGCGTTAATCAATCGCTAAGGGAAGGGCCGCGCATTTAACTTTATTAAGCATCGTTCGGAGGTGACTGAATGCGTATCTGGGTTTTACAATGACTCGTGGTGGCCAACGATGTATCGAGCTAGTGCTGGTATCCTCGCAAACAAATCCGGTAGGAATTTGCCGATCCCAAAAGGATGGAAGACTTGCTGAGTCATGGCGCGAGGATCGATTCCACGTGTGTGTTGCAGGGTGCCTCCGACCACTGCGCCACATGCGCCCAAAGGCGGTGTGACGGCTGAATTTACATACAGTATTTTAACAGATCGATAAATATGCTTGTTCCAGTATGTTTTAAGAAATTTTATTAACGTTGCAAATTTCAAAATTGAGCCCTTGGATAAATTTTATTTTGTGGATTTGGAAGAAGTGTAAAACGCATATAAAGGAGTGAAAATGTAGAAAAATAGCGTATAGCAGAATATGAAAGAGACACCGGTGTGTTCGTGGGGTGGTGTGGGCCTCTGAATCGACGGAGTGATTTAAACCTTTCATAGTGTTGCTACGTGCATAGACTTGTGTCTGTCTATACCGACTGCACCCTCCATAAAGATCTCATGGAGTGCCTGGGCAACATAGGCGAGAAAATTCCTGATCGACTCCAAAAATTAAGGCCAGCTGACTCTGGAAGAAGATGAGAAGTATCCCTTAGCTGCGTCTAGCACTTAATGTTAAGCCCCATGAGCTACTCTTTGCCATCTGGTCACCAAAATGCAGTGTGAAAAAAACAACACATTGAAAACGTAATAGTTTTCATATCCACTCATTGAGTGGAGTTGATTGGATGCTTTATTCTTTTCCCAGTTCAAGTTACTAGAGAGTATAAGGGATTAAGTGATACAGATAGTGGTTGCATATTTTATAGGCCGATCGTCTCATTATCTTTTATGCTATGCCGTTTATTTCATCAATATATTCCACTAATGTAGAGTCGTAAGCGGTTAATCCATCCAATACTATTCATACTACTTAGTCAGATAATTCGATGACGCGTCTTCACGAATGGTGCGTGTTCCTGTATATCTTCTATGATCATTGTTGTCTTGCAGTTGTTATCCATGGAGGTGGTCGACTTCATATATGAACTCGGTTGGAACGTGTGGCTCATGTATTTTCACTAATTAGAATGACGAATGCTGACCGAGTGTGACTTTCTCTGGAAACCACGACTACGCCGGTTAGGGCGTTCTCAGGTCTCCCCCACAGAGTTTATAGAAGTTCTTAAGTTTATAGAAAAGTTTATAGAAGCAGGGAAGTCTGTTTCCTTGCGATCTAGTTTCTTTCGGGATGACAATGCTTCGTGTGATGGCAACGAACCCTACAAGTAGTAGACAGACCGCTCAAATAACGAAACAAGCCGAATTCCCCATGCCCTTATCGAAGAACTTGACAAGTTGAGATCGCTGGCCAAAGTCTGCCCCAAGTCGTCACTATCACAGGCAGCAGCAGCCCTCGTGGATGAAAAAGAGATTTGCTACTATGCGACTAGTTTGATACCAGAACGGTGATCGACCCTGGTATTGGTTTACTCTTAGCTACGCTTCTTGATGCGTAAACACCGGACCCCCGCTGTACACACAGGAACACGTCCCAGCCATGATGAGGCGGTAAACCGTTCGGTGGAAAACTCTCTTAAGGAGGACTAATATCGATCTCAACGGTTGTTATTTGATATTGTTACCGACATCGGTAATCATAACGAAGTCGTGAATGTATTCACTAAAGAAACTGGTTGAAGATTAATACAAAAGAGTTGTAATTCTCTTTTAAAGTCGTTGCTAAGGATGATGTGGAAGAATTAGGACGTGTATTGCTATGAAATATTTACCAACACCATGCCCCCTTCCATCAGTTTACCCATGTGTTCGGTTGCTCTTTAGCTTATCAATTTCGTTTCACCAGGATGATACCATTTTTGTGAAACAACAGTTTCATTTTTTAATGAGTCAGGTTCATTTCTCTTTCACTCCATTCGTAAACCACGCTGTCTCTCAGCATGAAGTGATGTTGTGGATTTCGATGCTTCTGCTTGGAACTCTTGCGACAACCAACGGCAGCAGTGTAAGAGAGTTCCAAATTAGGAAAACATAAAAAAGATAAAGCTCTCGGCGTTGATCAATCCCTGAGGGATGCGCAATGCATTCGACTTCAACAAGCATTGTTAGAGGTAATTAAATGCATATTTGGTATTTACAATGACACGCAGTGGTCTATAGATGTATCGAGCCAGTGCTGCTATCCTCCCAGACAAGTCGGGTACCAATTTGCCGACCCTGGAAGGATGGACGGTTTGGTGAGCATGGGATGCCGCGATCGATCCGACGTGTTTTACAGAGCGCCTCTAATCAGTGCGTTACACGCGTCCTATATCTGTGTTTATATACACATACATATGTGTATATACGTATATATACATATATGCATATGTATATATATGCATATATATATGCATATGTATGTTAAGACGTTCAACTCATGGTAGAAGTGTGATAGAAAGTGTTACGGCACAAAACATTTTTATTGAGAAATCATTCATAGCAATAACTGAGAACCATACTATTTATGGTTGCGAGAAGGATGCTCTGTGGCTGGCGACTGCTAGGAAACGAATCAAATGTAAGAAGTACGGAGATCCGCACCATGTGATACATTTGATGTCGTATCATATAAAGATTATACGTGTAATAATATAACGTAATGTCCCAGGTCATCATCACAGTCAGGTGCCATCTTTTTTTTTCAGATTCAGATCTTACTTATCATTCCAGTATTGACAACGATACTTTTCAGACCTGGCTATCGAAGTTTAGGAAGAGAATCGAGAACAACATGACGAAATTTCGGTCTGGTTTTGAATTCCGAAGTGAGTCTCAGCAATCACATGTAAAGGCTTTCCTTCCAGTGAAATAAAAATCCATCATAGATAAGGCTGGTACGAATTTTCACTGTATCTAAAAATTAACTAGTCATCAAAGTAGTCAAAAAGGTGTTTCATACCAACCTCGTGTCCGCTCAGTCACTCACCAAAGTAGTTAAGTTGCTCATGTACAAATTTGAGTATTCAAAAAGGAATAAGACATATCATGAAGAAGAAATCTGGCGCTGAGAAATATGGAGCAGCTGTGAACAAGACCAATGCACTCATGCTCTGGTGCGTCGAAGAAAATTAAGTGCACATCGAGAAAACGTTCTCAGAAACGTTTCGTCTATTCACTGGATTCTTTGTCGACTCAAGGAAGGATACCTAACCGTTAAGTTGTGAGGCAATGTGGCGCGCCCATGAGCAGCGGATAGGGGATGGATGTAAATCAAAAGCGACCATGTGCTTCGCTGAGAAGCAGCTGGGTCCAGGAAGTGTACTTACTTTTTCGATAGCTCCGATTTGACACATATCTTCTATAACTACATATTTACATAAACATGTTCCTGCTTCAGGGCATGGATGCGGTCGCGTATTTGCAGATTCGATAAGCTAATTCGGCTAAAAGCCTGCAATCAAGTGACTGGGAAGTAAATCAGCGATGATTAGCAGTTGCGTCCTGTAAAGAAGATCCACGTCTAGTCTAAGAGAGAACGGTGAGCATTACTACCAGAGCGCCGTGGCTCGGTATATAAAGAAGGCACTACACTATCTCTCCAAAATTGCCTACAGCTGTCCTCGAGAATGTAATATGAAAACTAGATTGGGACAACATGGGAGTGAAAGTCGATGGTGGCAAATAAACAAAGTTCGCTCTGCTGATTAAATCGCAATTTAACTAGACGACAATAAGGAGTGAACGGCTGACTTCGACAACGCTTGTGGAACGATTGGTCCTCGACTCACAAAAGCGATGTTAAAGCGAAACGGATCTGTTTTTGGGATCCACCCACGCTCAACGGAATAAATATCCCCCATTATTTTACTTATGAGTGTCTATGTGGTGTAGTCAGTGTAATGAACAAGTTAGCTTCAAAATTGAGCAGGAGGAAGTGATTGGCTTGGAAGCATTCAAGAGCACAGAGGATGTAGCAAGTGGAGCAAAGAGTGCGTCGTTTTCTTGTTCAGCAATCGCGAGGTTGTTAAACAGCATACATTTACTTCCATAGAAAAACACAATACAATACAACATTAGCTGACGTTTCGGGAGTATCGCCTTCTTCAGAGCCTGGAAGGGTATACTGATATACAAGCTACTAGGCCAAACGCTTCAATAGCACTTACAAAAAAACGAAAACTCTATGGTAATTACATGATCAACAACTTCTCGAAAAACTTACCGCTTTTTACTTAACTTCCAATGAGGAAGTTTAGAACAGCTGATTATAGTCGCATATGGTTGACGACTGCACCATTCCACATCAGAAATTGTTGCGAACATACAGGGTCAGGTCGCGTATAACCTCTGGGCATTCCTCCCTGCTATTCATTGTAGGGTTTTTGGCACCTATCCAAAAAGCCTCAAGAAGTTTTCGCGCTGGTGTTTTAGTCTCCTGTGCAAGGAACTTTTACTTCAAAATCGTCTCCGCTATGTTTTTTTGGATAAATGCCAAAAACCCTGAAATGAATAGGAGGGAGGAATGCCCAGAGATCACACGCGATCTGGCCATGTATGTTCGCATCAATTTGATGTAGTATTGTACAGTCATCAACCATATGCGTCTATAATCAGCTATTCTAACCTTTCTCATTGGAAGTCACGAAAAAAGCGGTGAGTGTTTCGAAAAGCTGTTGATCATGTAATTACCATGGAGTTTTCGTCTTTTCGTAAGCGTTATTGAAACGTTTGGCCTAGTAGATTGTATATCAGTATACCCCTCCAGGCTCTGAAAAAAGCGATACTGCCGAAACGTCAGCCACTGTTGTATTGTATTGTGTATTTTCCTATGGAAGAAATCTATGCTGTATAACAACCTCGCGATTGCTGAACAAGAAAACGACGCATTCATATTCCAATGCCGAGGTTGATATAAAGTCGATCCTGGGAACTGGAGCAATGACATTCGATTCCGTGCCCACCTTTTCGACTCTGGTTAGCCTACGCGTCGTAGAACTGGCCTATACGCAAGCAGGATGGAAGACTCGCCGTTAGCAAGCAAGCAGTCGAGATGAGGACGCTGGGAGTATCCTGTATCAGGAAAATGAGAATAGGTTAGCGATCAAAAGTCGCCGACATCACCGTGCATTATATCACTATGCAGTTTTAATTTAACCGAATGAATTTATGTGGTCTTAGAATGGCCCATCTGGTTTGGCTTCATTTGTTCATTTTTGTTGGTTTGCCAACTTTTGCAATTTCTAGCGTTGTGCAGCAGTGGAATAGCTGCGTATTCGACTTTAGTGGGCTACTGGACGTGTACTAATTCTTCCGATTGCCCATCAGGCCACTCTTGTTCACTGGATGAAGGAAACGCCGGGGTCTGCTGTCCTACTCAAGGTAGCTGAATTCTTTGATATTTTTTTCCCATACTTTTTTGGAATAAACCAACTAATACAACGATGCATCAACAAAATGACTGAATGCTGTTTTTTTATTTCAATAGTGCAAAGGTTAAAACTCCAATTGCACATTAAGTGGTATAATTTAAAAAGTAGGCAGTGATAACAGAAGAGGTTTTCAAAAAGGAGAATGACATGAGACGGAGCCGCTAATTCTCCTTTTACCCATGTCGCATGTCAGTGATTCCCTGAAGGCTTGACTTGCGAAAGCACTACACTTTTAGTGTACCGCCCATTTGTTTTGGTGCTTTTGGTGAAAAGATACCGAAGGTAACTTTTCACACTGTAGGGGAATAGTGAATATGTTTGCCACCTGGTTCTCATGTTTATATGGGTGCTAGCTGTTAGAGCCTATTACTGACAAACTTCCGGATATTTCTATCCACTTGTGTGAAAGCTTTTGGCTGAGTTGATTTGCAGGATGCGAACCATATAGAAACAAAAAAACTAATTATATCTGCGCGGAAATTATTACGTGTATAATGAACCTACGAATCAATTTAGCGCAGCTAAATCATGGGTCTACTACCATCGATCAAACTGCATCTCCAAAGAAGTCACACAAACCCTACCACTAGTTAGCTGAAAACAAAATCCATCATAGGATACGTGGAAATTCCATGGAGTCATATGTGTAGTTCTTATGTTAATGTAATGTCTCGTCATGACCGACTGCTGTTCTTGAATGCGCTGGACTGTAATCTAGAACAAATGGTTTATCTCAGACAGGGTCACCCAGATCACCTGTATCATTCTTGTCCCACTGATAGACGAGTGAATGGAGTAAGCGCCATTAAACCCATTAAACCTTCTACTTCTCCAAGTCGCGTGCAAGAGTAGGCCAGTGGTTTCTCCTCGTTTGAGGGACTCATTGACCTTCATTACTTTCTTTTAGATTATTCGTGAAGAACTGTGACCACCAGGTCGGTGGCCTTACTGCAGTACGTCTGAGATCCCGAGGAATCCAGTCACTAACGGCTCTTGTCCGCTGATTGTCGTTCGTACACATTACGTGCCGGTCCACTTTATCTTCGACAGTTTGGTACATAGAACGGCTTATTTAATTTTTGATCATTGCCATAGATCAGAGCTTCGGATCACTTATCTTATTTGTGCAACACGGGATACTCCTAGCATAGTCCTTTCGACTACGAGTTTAATAACGTTGAGTGAACTTTCATCTCACTTACGCAGCGATTAGGTTTCTGATGCATATTTTAAGGCCAGAAGAGTCGAGGAGTCGAGAAGCTCGTTTCCTCCTGCTCAACTCTGGAGCTAAGCCAACCGTTGAGTTGCTGACCCTGATAAACGTAATTGGGGCATAATTCGTTTGAGCGTGAATGGGGCATGTGAAACCAATCCCTTCCTCACGAACAACGATTTTGTGAGATTTCTTCGGAGTCCAATCTTTCCACAGGCGTTATCAAGGTTACCAAGCATTCGTTTCGCTTGGCTAATGTTTGATGTTATAAGAACGATGTCATCGGCGAAATGAAGACGGTGCAATTTCCGACCGTCGATTTTCACTCCCATATTATCCCATTTCAATGTTCGCATGACATTCTGGAGGGCGGCGATAAATAATTTTGGTGAGATGGTATCAAGCGTGTTTATGAGGAATGGCGGAAAGTTCTTCAGGTGTTCATATCTTGTCCTGTGTGGACCTAGTGTTGTTCAGTTCTTCACTAACGAAATAGCAGGTCGGATTTAGGGAGAGTGAACCGGAAGTACGACATATCCATCCTTTTTTTATTTCGCATGAAGGCAAGAGGACGTGACTATCGAAGAGATCCGAGTAGTAATCGTGAATGATTTTCTGCATTGCATTTCTGGAAGCTGTAACTATTCCGTCTGGGCGTCAGAGCGTAGTCATTTTGGTTTTGAAATTAGCGATTTCAGTGGTTTGCGAATACTCTTATCTCTTTTTAAGTTTTTCTTTTGTGCCCAGTCTGCAGTGGTAAGTTCGTACATGAGTTTGCGGTTGTCTGTAGATCGCGCGATTCCATGCTGGCGTATTATCTGGAGTGTTTCTGAAGGCAGAAGTCTCTCGATGGTTTTCGAACTTTCAGCTTTCATAACGCTACCGTGAAGATGTTGTGTGGCCGACCGTATTCCTCGTCGATGTTATCCAGAACGACATTCATCAAAGAGTTCACTAATGAACTGAGCAAATCCCGGTTTATGGTGGTTCTAGGAGTTCGTTTCTTGATTACAGCGGCTCTCTCCTCTTTCCATGAGATATGAAATCTTGCACGAAGGAGGTGAATTTCGCGGAAACAGCGAATTATGACTTTGTCACTATTGGTGAAGACGAGTCACTTGAGCATCAATTATTAAGCATCCAAGCTATGATTTATAGCAGGAATAAGTGCCGTCGTGGAAAACGAACTCTCGCAAGGTTGCAACCATCCCTCGTATCCACGTGGACTTCAGCTCCCTTTTATGACCCGGGGATGTAGTAACACGCTGTTTTAGAGCTTAATTAATGATGTTGCTAAAGCAAAAAGATATTGGTCGCTAAATCTATGCTAAGCACTGCACGGTTCGTAAATGGAATCCTGTCAGATAGTTAGGAACTGCGAATAAAATTCGATTCAACTACGAACAACACCAAGTAGAAACAGCACGGGGTAACAGCTATGGTGAAATGAAACGCCATTCAGTTACTACTAGTATGGAAATGGAAACATTTTTCAGGACTACTTTGTTATCAAAAGGTGAACTTTTCAGAGTTGTGCCCGGATGGATGCCCAATCAGTGATACGAACGGTATAAAGTTGTGCAATGACGACAACGATTGTGCCCAAGGTGTAAGCTGTCAGAAGGCCACTGACAAGCCGGGTGTTTGCTGCATTGACACGTGTAAGTCCAGACCGTCATCCAAAGACTGTTCAACTAATTCTTTATTAAACTTTCTTCCAATAAAAAAAATTCCCAGTTCTTTCTCGATGGCGATCTAGCTTCATCACCTCATCTTCTTTTTTTTTCTTTCTTCAGTCATTCCTCATTCTTCGTTACCAATCCTTCTGTCTCCATTCTTCATTTTCCTTTTTATTTTTCTCCCGTTCGTTTTTTAGCCGTTATTTTCTTTTTCCTTTCTTCTTCGTCTTCTTCTTCTTCACTGAGTGCGACTATCTACTTATCGTCACCTGCGTTCCAGCGAGCTGCCAAAATGGGCCGATGCAGATTGAAGGACTAAATCCTTATCCAATACTGAAGAATTGTATGGGAGAAAAAGATTGCAAAAACACCCACTTGTGCACACGAATTTCTAGCATAGAAGGTATTTGCTGCCCAGGTAAGAGATGAGGAAAGAAAGCAGAGCTAAATTTCTCAAGAAAAACATAGCACTCATCCATACCAAATTTTTAGTAGCGGCTGAATTTCTAGACACTACTAAACGTCTGCGGACACTGTGAGTTTTCTTTAAAAAGTTATGGGATAGCCTCTGCCAAATGGTGTCTTAAACAATCCGGGTTTAAAGTTGAAAAAATGAGAGCGAAAAGAATTTTACGTAGGGTCAAGGAAATTACAATTGCTCTTTTATTGGTCAGTGATGCTTCATCATTTAAAAAAGCTGCCCGTATCATCTCTATCACACGTGGTGCCTTCAGTCTTCTAAATAGGTTGCGCAGTAGCCTTTTTTCGTCCCTTTCGTATTGTGAAACTTCCTACTGGTTTCAGTCAGTGAGAAAACTCAAAGGGAACCATTCTTTCCTTGTGGATGAAACAAAGATGAGGCTTATTTACTAGAGCAAAGGTCGAATGACCTTTCAGTTAATTGATGAAGGTTTTTGATCGAGCGGACAGAGTTGGTATATAGATATACATGAAAATGACTAGTGTAGACTGAGTAGAAGCCGTTCTGGCGCAGGAAAGTTATAGTACGTTTGTCCTCCAAGTACATGTGCGTTTCAAGAAAAGCCGTTAGCCTCGCTTGCTTCGCATGTTATCCTCTATTCACAATTTGGATACTCACCAACAGCGTGGCGACTACATGATTCAGTGGTCCACCATATGAGTGAGTTTCTTAAAGTAAGAAACATAAAGAATAAAGAATAGTGCGTGTCACTTCGATCCGTGATCTAACAGAAGCTATATCCATTTGACTCCATTAAGCATTGTAGAGGTGGGTGAGTAGATGTCTAACCTATACATTAACTTACTAACGCCTATGGACTCTTCGGTTCAGTACTTTTCATTATCTCGCAAAGAACTTTTGATCAGGAAGTTCAACACCTGTGCTCCAAAGCTTAGCCATTCTGTTACTTAGCAACGTGTTACTTAACTTTCAAGTGTTGTGATCAATACGTGTAGAACATCTACAGTGAACATATCTTCGTATATCTGACTGGTAGACGTTTAGATTGAAACGAAATGAAGAGAAAATCCGACGTCGAAAGAATCGAAAGCGTGATTTACGCTATTTGATGTAGGTCATTAACGTTAGGACTTTCTGTAAGAGTGATTCCTCCCACGCAGATAAAGATGTTCGTAGTAGGAAGATTTCATGTAAAAGTGGAATCTTTGTGCTAAATTTCAGACCTCTTGTCGGTACACCATTCGCTATAGTGTTGGTTTCACTTGTATGTCATGTAAAAAACGAAATTAAACGATACCAACGGAATCGAGGTAAGCACCATTCTAGAAATCCAGACGTAGTCAGAAGCGCCGACGAATTCACGGGAGGGGGGGAGGCGAATTTTTAGGGAATCTATAGATCCCAGGATCGACTTTCTCTTAACCTCGGCATTGGAATATAAATGTGTCGTTTTCTTGTTCAGCAATCGCGAGGTTTTTAAACAGCATACATTTACTTCCACAGAGAAACACAATACAATACAACGCTAGCTGACGTTTCGGCAGTATCGCCTTCTTCAGAGCCTGGAAGGGTATACTGATATACAATCTACTAGGCCAAACGCTTCAATAGCACTTACAAAAAGACGAAAACTCTATGGCAATTACATGATCAACAGCTTTTCGAAACACTCACCGCTTTTTTCGTGACTTCCAATGAGGAAGGTTAGAATAGCTGATTATAGACGCATATGGTTGATGACTGTACAATACTACATCAAATTGATGCGAATTGATGGTGTTTTGGACTCCTGTGCAAGGATATTGACTTTTACTTCAAAATCGTCTCCGCTATGCTTTTGTATCCTATGCGTGCCTAGTGGGGTGCTTCGTCTTAGTTTTCGTTTGCCATCTAGGTGTTCGTTTATACGGATACACAAAGGTCTGCCCGTTTCGCCAATATATTCGTCTCCGCAATTATTACAAGAGATCAGATATATCGTACCTGAACTCATGCAGTCACCGTCCCTGCCGTAAGGGCAAATTACGCAATTTGTTGTTTCATACAGACGGTCATACAGGCGGTTGCGAACTAATTGCCGACGTAGAGTAGCCGGTGGTATTTCAACTATCGCTACCGATTCCTCTAGACCTGCCCTTCTTAAGCATCATTTTATAGCTACGCTTACTTCATCGCTTATAAAAGGCAACATAAACGGGATTTTGTTTTGGCCAAGTGTTTCGCGTGGGCGCGTCGTTCTCCTTGTAAACTTATCTCGTGGGGTTACTATTTCGTAGCCATTGGAGATGGCTATTTGCCGAGCCAAGTCGCGCGATTCTTCCTTTAGTTCCCTGGTAGTGCACACAGAGGTGGCTGTTCGAAACATGTTTCTCACAATCGCCCTCTTTGTGTGTGAAGGGTGGGAAGAAAGGAAATGAACAAGGATGTTCTGGTTACTTGGCTTTCGATACCACTTTGTCAGGTAACCGCTACTTGATAGGTTTATTTGGACGTCCAAAAACGGAAGCCAGT
>UYYA01004586.1:0-57928 GCA_900624975.1 Angiostrongylus costaricensis | reverse complement strand
TCTATCGCGGTAGTGATCAAGGGTCTTGAGAACGCCGTCCGAAAACATGCGGAATTTTATGTCTACTCCATCGTTAGGGTACTGCTGTCTAAAGAACGGAATCTATAGAATTGTGGTGAAAATTTGCAAGTGACGTCAATATCAATACGTTACAAATCACATTTCAGAGGTCGATCGATGGTTATCAGCAAGAAAGGTGGGCTGGTTCTGTAAAATACTCCTTCACTGAGAATGCTACGGTAATCCTTTTACGGTAGCTTTTTTATAGAAAAAAGCTCGTGAAGGCACATCGCCTGAATCTGGCGTGTCAAAATTCAAACACAAGGGAGTTCTCAAAATTCATGGTGCCGTAGGTGACGTGGTGAGATTTTAAACTGTTTATAGATAGAAAAGCTTGCATTCTTTAGATCAATGAGTTCCTCATTTGGGAACTGGCTAGAAGTTAAAGCTTAAAAACAGGGATTCCCTGTCTAAAAGAACTTCGGTGATTTGTCGTACCCTATAACCCACCTCACAAAAGATAGGACGTGTCGTTAATAATACTGCACTTTTGAGACAGCTAAGTTACCAGATGTTTTCCTCTTCGAATGTCTCTCACACAAGCTGCTTGTAGAATTCTTGCGATGATCGAATACTCAAGCAACCGAGAGAAACCTCAAAAACAATTTTTTGTTAGCCTCAGTTTTAATCTATTCAAGTTCTTGTGTCCTGCTGATGTCTTCTTCAGAGAAGAAGCAGTGAACGTCCTCGCAAAACTGATCATTGAACGAAGTAGCGCTAATTGGAAGAGGCTGAGAACAGATATTTCATATGGCATGCTAGGAAACAGTTCATGAGTCTTTTGAACTGATTCTTACATTCGAAATCAAAACTCTGTAATTTCTGTCTTTGTCCATCCATATATGTTTGGGAGGATTTCATTGGAGTCTTAGAGCTGCTCCCAAATGTCGAACTGCGCCGTACAACAACAGTTCAACCGCAGTGCTGTCTCGGAAGCTGATAGGAAGTTCGATATTTCCAGCCGGATATATCAAGTTCCTACTTCATTAAACAAATAAAAAAAATACTGCAGGATGTTTTTCTCTGAGATTGCGTCGTGTTCAAGGGGATTTACCGTTCGTCAGAGCTTAAAACACTCATATCGGTAAAAAACGTGCTCGCTCAAGCATATCTTCATATCGTTGATAAGTTTCAGAGAAAAGTTTTCAAAGAGTTCCTGTGGTATAGCAACAGCCACAGCATTCGCTCTTCCATTTCCTTCAAAAGAACCTACCACCACGCGATGGTAGCTGCCTTATATCAAGGGATGAATAGAGCACATGACATGAATGAAGGAAACTGGGACTGTTGATTATTGCCCTTCTCAGAATTCAGGATTACTCGAAAAATATACCAATCTTAGGAATAAATGTTCTTGATTCCTATCAATCTTGGAGAATCGTGGACTTTGATATCTTCACCGCTTTTGTATTGATTGCAATGGCATTGTTCCCATCTTCCACCCGAAATGTTCCTCCACGGGGATACAGAGAAGTTTGTGCCACATAATCGTTTTCGTCCGTCGTGGGCCATCTAGCTCCCATTTTCAGCTTAATGAGCTCCAGAATTTTTCTACCGCATTATGTATATTCATTCGACAGCTACTCAAAAATGGATCAAAGTAGTAGGAGTAGGACGAGAAAAACCATCCTCTTCATTATCTACAAAGAATTTTTTTTGGAAAAAAGTTCGTTGACCGGAGGAATGGCCTAGAAGTAACTATTTTTGACTAGTTTTTAAACTATTTTTTAAACTATTTTTTTCCATTTTAATCGCTACGTTTATTGTGCAGATTATGTGGATACGAAGAACACCGAATCAGAATCAACATAGGGTGCGAAATGCTTTCCACTTGCTGACACCCATGCATTTGAATAATCCCCAGTTAAAAGCAGGACACATACCATTCGTACCATAAAAGGGTAGAGCAAAGTCTCTTCTACAATTCTGTCGTGTTCACGACCTCTAAAGCCTTCTGTTTATTGGAAAATTATTTTTTACTCTCAAAAAACCAGCAGGTCCGCAGCCAACGAGAAATCGCTCGTATTCCATTCGGGGAGCCACAGTAAGCGCCGCGCGCTCATTATTAGTTGAATCATGCATTCGCTACAGTATTCTATTGAAGTAGTGCAGAAAGTATATGAATGGATTTCTGCGTCGTTTTCTCTGTCGCTGGAGAAAATCCTACAATGCTATGCTGATAAACTACGTTGGAAATGACAGCAAATAGATTGAAATCTTATTCAAACTTCTATTGGGAAGGTCTAAAGTGTTTCATTTCTTCGCTACTCATGAAGTGCCGGGGTCGCTACTGAATCATTGTCACTAGAGACGGCTAGAAACGAAAACCCAACGGGTCGTGAAGTTTTCTTCGTAGTCTCATGCTTCTCACTAACATGTTTCTAGCCTGTTTACGCTCGCTACATTACCGCTTTATTAACCCATTCGTGACAAAATGCGTTGAATTCAAAGCATAGAAGACCGGAAATAGTTCAATATTTCAGCTTTAAATAAATAAGTGTCTGTCTCTAAAGAAAGCTTGGTAGTCAGAGTGAAGAAGATTGGAATCCTTATTCCTAAAAGTAAATCATTCCACCAACGATGTACTACACGTAGCCTTGGAGGTGACCGACCGCCTTGCAACCGCGCCGCGCTATTGCAAGGAGCGCACTTTCGATTGCTACAATTATTGGCAAAATTATTGATCTGCCTAAATATCTCCTTTTCGCAGTCATCTAAACGTTTTCTTACGTATTAGTGATATTTATTATTTGTTATTTAGAAGCACGCGCTCGATAATGAGTCGTCAAGAAGTCTCAAAAATGTCGTATTCGACGAAAAGCACAATGAGGTTGTCGCCATTGGTTCCACCGTTGAACAAATCGATGTTGGTATTTTACTTCAAACTGCAAACACGGTAGGCTACACTGTCCAATCAGCGCGTATTGACTGGAGTAGAACGACAATCGATGAGCAGTCGTTGTGGTGCGCTGCATTCTATTACTGTCATACGATTCATTTAAACATAGTGTCAGTCCAAATTCACGTGCTGTAACAGAATTCCTATAGTGAAAATGATTAAACGGAAAACATTGACGGTGCTGTTCTGCTTGACCTGCTTGACCGGGCGCAAATAGTGAATCTTTAATAAATCTTTGTTCTCAGAATCACTGGTCGCCTCATCAACTCACGGCCATATTGGCAATCATACTGTAACATTCAGTGGTGGTCAGAGAGATCATTCAAGTCGGGGAATTTCACATCAGAACCCGGATCCCTAAACCAAACTAAATAGCAAGCTAACGCCAGTAATACTTGCGGACTTGGAAGAAGGGTTGTTACAAGGCGGCACCTCTCTGATTGGTAAAAACTGATGATTATTTCTAGTGACGACCTGGAAAAGTTTTCGCATCAGTTCCTTGGGACCGCAGTGAGAAATCTTCCCAAACCCACTGTATAACAGTGATATGATAAATGTGATAGGGTTCGCATGCTTCTTCGTGAAGTCGAGCCATTCAACTACCCAATAGCTTCAAGTGGTTTTTCGACATTGTACTATAGGTGGACGATGCTCGGCGTCTGTAAGCCTACTACACCATTTATCATCTTCTAGGATCACCTCTTCGTCTCGCTCGTATTCCACTCTGGATGTCAGCAATTTCATTGTGTGCGCATGTATCTATGAATGTGTATGCATATGTATAAGCATACGTTCATGTATCTGTGTACATGGGAATGTGTGTCCGTTTGTATACATATACGTTCTGAGGACAGACAGCGGCCAACTACAAGTTTTGAGGTGCAGAGAGGAAGGTCCGTTTACTCTCATATTTCTAAAGTGGCTCGTTGGTTATCCCCTTCGTCGGCAGGCGGAGGCCCAATGAGAAACTAACGTGTAGGGAACGCTGTTGTCCACGTTGTGCTGTAGTAGGAATCAATTGTAGTATACCGTCTTATTGACCTATTGGCGCTATCAGCTGATGAACGAGCGGAAAGGGTAATAGCGTATTCGGTCCACACCGCAGACACCTGCAGTCCGGAGTTTTGCAAATATCCCAGCAACATTGTGGCTATGTTTCTCATAATACGCTGTCATTAAAAATTAGTACTCAGTAAATAGAAATTGACTACATCTCCAGGTACTCGATGAGCATTTTTTACTAAGGTTAATATTATTTAAACTATACCAAAATCGTTATTTTACAGTTATCGGACAGTGACGAGATATCTGAAAGATATGCCAAGGAATCTGTAAGTTCTCGTTCTCGTAGATGCTTTATCTTGCCAAAGAGAACAATTAGAAATACTTTCATAGAAACATAGAAACTCATAGAAAGCGGCTCTGAGGAAGGCGAAATCCGCCGAAACGTCAGCTTTTACGTGAGTGGGAAGCGGAATAGCACCTCGTGTTTGCTGAACAGAAGTGGAAAAAACAGTCTATTAATGTTTGGCGCGAAACTTTAAGTTGGATATTTAAGGAAACTTCAACGGATATTCGTTCTGATGAAAAATCATCGGTGATCACTATAAAATCAGAATCGTCCACGCCAGTTCCTTCGCTCGAGCAAAAATCATTTCAAACACAAACATTGTCGGAAAAGTCGCTCAAGAAGTTACCCACCAACACAGGCAATGGAAAGTCCCAGATTACACCACCCTCAGCCAGTCAGACTCCTTCAGTCAGTTTGAAATCAATTTCTTTACAAAGTCAATCCACTAAATCACAACCCGATTATCCTCAATCGGGCGCTTGTCCACAAACTTCAAGCAGAGTACACACACCAAGGAACACTGAACGTACACAGAGTACAAACGTGCCTGGAGCTCGGGACCGCTCGTTAACCCCCAATGAACAAGCCGCCACTTCACGTCAGAGGACGACTTCATATACGAGTGAAAAGATCAATGCACTCATGGCTTCCCAATCATTGAATGACGACTCATATAAAGAGAATAATAAAGACGTACAGTCGACTCTCCAGACCGTTGGTGTATCTTCTCGTAAAGCGTCAACGGCTCCAAAACGAAGTTAGCACGAACAATGTTGTTTTATGATGCATCGTCACAACGTCGCTACCCTAATAGAATTTCCTTTCATCGAAACAGAACTTCTTAAATTATTTTACACTTAAGGCTAAACTGCCCAGGAATGAAGTGTTGTTGTTGTTGTTATTGTTGTTAGCGTTTCATTCTGACAGATCACTTCGTTCTATTTCTGGATGAGATGCAATGTCAATTCGGATATTAATGAATCCCGAACAACAATCGATATATGGAGCAATCCTGTCTAAAAAAACTAGAAATTAAAATATTTTGACCTTTATTTGCATGCTATTCTTCCTTCACAGCAGGGTATTCCGTGAAATACAACCATAAGGATGCTAACATTTGAGCAAAACTCACAAGCTCAGCTGCACCTCAAACTTTTCCGCGGGCTCACGTGTTACCCGCTGTGCCAACCTATTTCCTTGTTTAGCCTTTCTGTGGGCCTGTTTTATACCCAAAGGGTGCTATCAGCAATTACCAGTCAACGAGGGCGATTTGGGAAGCACAAATCGGCATTGATCTCAGTTAATACAGCATTCTTGTGGACATACTTCAAACTGGAAATTCTATAGAGAACTTTTTCGTATTTTTTGCACCACAACGAAACGTATGGTTTTTTCCCGTCTTGTACTTGCTTATAAAAGCTCATAAGTTAGTATCCAGCGATGATCTTGCGTCTACCGACCCATCATTGTATAAGGTTAGACCTATCATTAGCTGTGTAGACGGGCCAACGGATAGGATAACATGGTTTTTAACTCTGATATTTAACCAATTGTTGAAACACATTCCAGCCTATCTTATGAATACCCAGATGTTTCTGGATCGCCTACGTACTGCGCAGCCCAGCAGCGCGTACCTGATGGAGTCCTTCGACGGTACCGCCCTTTATACAAACGTGTCGAATGACTCCGCAATTGAAGCCATGTTCGAGCTCCTTATACAACACGAAGGAGAAATAAACATGTATGGCTTCGAGATAGAGTAGTTGATGGCACTCTTAAAAGAATGCTTTAGCTGCTTAATCTTCAGATGGTCCGGAAAGTACTACGCCCAATGAGAGGGTTGACAATGGGACAGCGACTGGCACCAAGCCTTGCCATTGTGCTTATGTCTAAGGTGGAAGCACTTGTGACGGATCTCGGGTCGCTACTCTACTGTAGATATATAGATGACTGTTTTGCCCTTTGCTCAACATAAGAGAAAATAGACAAATGCTTTGAGTTGTTGAATGAACAGTCAGAGTATATGAAGTTCACTCGAGAAAAACCGAAAACTGGCTTCCATTTCTGAACGTCCAAATTAACCTATCAGAAAATGGCTACATTGTGAAGTGGTACCGAAAGCCAAGTAGTAAAATCATCTTAGTTCATTACTTCTCTTCTCACCCCTCTCAGACGAAAAGGGCGCTTGTAAGAAACATGTTTCGAAGAGCAACCAACGTGTGCACGGGAAGAGAGTAGAGAGAGGAGTCCCAGAACTTCGCGCGGCAAATAGCCATTTCTAATGGCTACGAAACTCTAGCTCAGGATAGGTGTTGAGGAAATCCTAGGTCCCCAAACGACAACTCTAGCGATAAAAAGGTCCTGTTTATCCCACCCTTTATCTCAAATGATGTAAGTGCAGCTATAAAACGCTGCTTAAGAAAGGCGGGTCTGGAGAATTCGGTAATGAAATGCCAGTAATCTTAGGCTCCAGCTAGTTCGTAACCACCTTGGTAGCGACGGTGGTTGCATGAGCTCGGGTACAGTTTATCTCATCTCCTATAAGGCGTGCGGAAACGAATACATTGGCGAAACGGGCAGACCCCTCTGTGTCCGCATAAAAGAACACCTAGCCGGCAAACGTAAACCAAATACCCCACTAGGCACGCATAGGACCTTGAGACATAACGGGGAGGACTTTGAAGTACAGGTCACGAGGAATCGAGAACACAGGCGCGCAAACTCAAGGCGTTCTGGATTAATTCCAGAAATCCGAAAATGAACCGCATGGAAGAATGTCTCATTATCACGCGTGATATTGGGCAGTATATAAATCTGTTATTCTGATGGAGTGGAGACACATTACGCTTCCATGTGAATTCTGTTGGTCTTTACGCGACATACTCAGTGGAGGCCTCGAAGAAAGCGGTCAGTGTGCAGAGCTGTGTTAAATGTGATTGAAATCTTCGTTTAGCGTTTCCTCTGTTTGGTTATGGAGGTGTTTGACCGAATAGATTGCTGTCAACTTGACCTTTCCAGGCTCTGAGGAAGGCGAAATCCACCGAAACGTCAGCTTATTTGTGAATAAAGAGTAAAAATAACACCTCGCGTTTGCTCAACAAGAATACAAAGAATTACGTATGGTTTTGCTCGGTCGGAGGTCAACTCATGTGGTCGGTGGTTTCTAGAAAGTGACTAGTGAATCTGAAATACTAGTCCTGCAAATAATAACATTTTTAGGTTAGCATCTTCATCTGACAATACCTTTCTGAAAGGTTTCACAAAATTTTGCTGGGATAACGCAGCAGTTCTTCAGGCCAATAGAACCCTACTTTGCAGGTTCCATTGACAAAAATTTTCGCAAATTTCTTTTGATTTTTAAGCGGTTATGCCCATTCACACATATGGATTAAGGCGTGGTTGCTTGACCATTGTCTAACTTCTGCGGACGTCGTGGATTGTCGTAAAGAATCCATTTAGTGTCGTACATTATAATTACATCATGAAACGGTTTGTTTTTATATCGAACAAAAGAAGTACAAGGACAAACTTCGTAAGGACGATCTCTTTGCGTTCTTCGAGTCGTAAACGGGAATCGAAGTGTTTCATAGCAGGTGATGAGGCGGATGTGAGGAGTCGTTCTAAAGGTCTTAGAAACTTCGTTGAAATCGAGAAGACAAGTCCACACGATCGTCCACGATGCGAACTGATTTTACCATCGACTTCTTCTTAACCTCGGTGTTGATTAAAGACAATTCTATTTACACTGTATCGTTGACCGACTTGATGACCGATGGTCAGAGTTCTTCGCAAAGAGCGTTGAAGAAATACATGATGTTCGACGAGTCCCTAGAACGAGCAGAACCCACTGGGCTACTCTTACACGAAACCGGGAAAAATCGATGCAAATACGAAATTGTTACTTTATTCCTTATTTACTAAGAAGCTGACATTTCGGTGGATTTCGCCGTCCTCGGATCCTGGAAACATCTAATTGATTGCAATCTATTTGGCGAAACGCCTCCACAACCAAACAGAGAAAACGCTAGACCAAGATTTCAGTTGCACTGAAAGTGGAATAGCTTCTTAACTCATTTACCGCTTTCTATGAGTCTTCTACTGAATATTTCACTTAGAGATCAACCCGCAGAGAGTTCATATGGAGTCGTAATGTGCCTCTTTCACATTAAACTATCACTCTCAAATACTGCATGAACGATGTACGTGTGGCAACGAAGTATCCCTCCCTGCGGTTCATTTTCGGATCCTTGGAGTCTATTCAGAATGCTTCGATAGCTTTGCGCGCTTAAGTTTTCGATTCGAGGAGGATAATTTCTAAAATATTCTCCGTTATCTATCTGGATCTTGTGCAAGGTGCAAGCTTAGTGGAGTGTTTAGTTTCAATTTGAATTTATCGACTAGGTGTTCCCTTAAATGGATGCAGGATGGTCTACCTGTTTCGCAACGTATTCGTCCCCATATGCTTTACAAGAGAGTAGGCACACCGTACCCGAACTCATGCAATCACCATCTCTACCGTCAGAGTATATTGTGAAAGTTTGCATTTTACATAGACGGTCATATAGGTGGTAACGAACCAGCTGGCGTCTTAGAGTGTTCGGTGGTATTTCATTACCGAATTCTCTAGACCGGCCCTTCTTAAGCAACATTTCAGAGCTCAACTCAATTCGTTGGAAATGAAGTGCAAGATAAACGGGACCTTATCGTCGTTCGAATTATCGTTTGGAGGCCTAGGTTTTCTTCTACACCTATCCCGAGAAGCTGTAGTTCTGTAGTCATTGGAAATGGCTATTTGCCGCGCCAGTTCCAGGGATTTTTCATTCAGCTCTCTTCTTGTACACGCATTCGTGACTGTTTGGAACGTCTTTCTTACAAGCTCCCTTTTTGTGTATGAGAAATGAGAGGAGAGGCTATGAACCGCTGTATTTTTGTTACTTGGCTTTCGGTACCGTACCATTTCGTAGTAATGTAGCCGTTTTCGGATAGGTTGATTTGCACCCTCGGAAATAGAAGCCAGTTTTTCCACAGTTTCTCTTAGGTAAACTTGTACTCCGACTAGTCATTCAATAACTTAAAACATCTGCTCAGTTCCTTTTGGGTGGAGTAAGTGACAAAGCAATATCTGTTAACCAGCGAAAGTTAATTGCACGGAGATCGGTTACTGGTGCTTTCACCTTAGACATAAATGCAGTGGCATGGCTTGGTGCATCTCGATGCCCCATTGCCAACTCCCTCATTTGTGGGTATTATTTTCCTGACCATCTGAAGACTGAGCAGTTTAAGCATCTCTTTCAGAGGGTCATCAACTGTTGAATCGAGAAACCATATCTGTCTATTACTTTTTCGTGTTGTTTAAGGAGTTCGAGAATGGCTTGCACAGCCGAGTCATTCGACACGTTTGTAAAAAATGTTATAACGTCGAAGGGCTCCATCACGTACGCGTGTTTCGTAGGCAATCTGAGAACATCTGGGTGTTCTTAAAATGCGCTGAAATATGCTTCGACAACTGGGTAATTAGTAGGATTAAAAACCATGCTATTCTATTCGTTAGTCCATCTACAGAACCAGTGATAGGTCTAACCTTAAATAACGATGGATTGGCAAACGCAAGGTCATCAGTGGACACAACTTATGGGGTTTAATAAGTATGGAATAAGGCATCTTCGTAATTCAACTTTGGGTTGTGAAGTAGCTGATGGTTTTAAGGCGGCCGGTTTTGCCATTCTAACCCATTCCTTGTTTAACTTTGGGTTGTGACTTTTGAATTCCTTCTTAGATGGGCGATGAAGGGAAACATCATTAAGGTGCTTTTTCGTTATCTCAACATCTATTCAATGGGAAATTACAATAAACTCACCACTCCTATCATTAACGGACAATCTGATGTTTTTAACTTTATCAGCTCTCGAACCTCTCGCATACCATATTTCTGCGTTTCTCTGAGATTGGAGGGAAGCCTGTTCACGCAATAATTACTAAGGACTTTGAAAGTTTCGTTCGCACATATCCGAAATTTGATATCAACTTCATTGTTGGTGAGTTGCTGCTTAAAGAACGATTGAGGAAATGGCGGTGTTGGTGATTTCCCTACAACATCTTCCTCGCTCCTACTTAATTGATATCCTGCCCCTTAATTCTTCGTGTTCCGTCCAATTCAAAGGACACACCATTGTGGGGTTCATTACGTTCCAATTTGGTGCAGGTATTCACGAGTTTTGCAAATATCTCAGCATCACTGTGGCTGTCATTCACGTGAAAAAGTTATAGGCAGTAAACAAAAAGTTAAAAACTATTCACAAGTTATTCTTTTGGTAGACTTAGTTTTTTTTTCTTTCGCAAGCTTTATTGTGCACATATGCGGTTCAAAATTCCACATAGTCATCGTCGATGACACCATATCACCCCGAACCTCGTCCATCTTCAGTGATGTCAAGTTTGTCACGAAACTATCATAAATTCACGTCACCGCTTGCGACCGTTATGGGTAAAGTAACAACGGAAACACTGCTCCTCAAAGCGAAAAATGTGTCTTAAAATTTGGTGCATGTGGCTTTAACAATATTCTCATTGCTAGATAATATAAAATGAAAATCGTGTGGTCAATACTAACAGTTATTGTTCTGTTTGCACAATGTTCGTAATGGCTCACGTCAACTCCACTTCACGTTACGTGGAGAGCAACTACATCAACAAGATAAGGAAAGAAGGAAAAAGGACAAATAAGGATGTGTGACACATTTTGTTCAGATATTCACTGCCATCTGTTTAGTCTAAGTAGAGAACATTTCTAGAATTAATCTCGCCTATTAATCTCTATACCTGGATATCTTCACGAAAACAAAGAATATCCGTACTTGAGGGCGCGTGTGGCACAATGGTCAGAGGCGCCCTGCGACACACATATGGAATCGCTCCCCGCGCCTATGGCCCACCACGCCTTCCACTCCTCCGGGGTCGGCAAATTGGTATCGGACTTGTCTGGAAAGATACCAGCACTGGCTCGATACATCGGTAAGCCACTGCAAATCATTGTAAAGGCTAGATATGCATTCAATCATTTTGAACGATGCTCAATGGAGTCGAATGCATGGCGCATCCCTAAGAGATTGATCAACACCAAGAACTTTATTCTTTATTTTTTTTATTCACACCTGAATAAAATCTCTCTGGTTGAGCATGTCTTGTTCTTTCTTGTATTTTCGGGATATATGTCACGACGTTCGAAGGTCGTCATCACGAGCAGTTGTCGACTTTTGGCTATGAGAACGAGGATAGCCGTTTTACAAATAGATTTCTCCACGCTAACTGATATGGATTCACTTTTGTCCAAATATCCGTATGTAAATCTCGTCTTGTTCGGCCTGGGTGATCTTGTGATGGGATGACAAAAGTTTTATTGTACGTCGCAGTTCAATACAGAAAAATTAACCGCCACAGTGATAATTTCGTCAAAGTGAGCCCTTATTAACGAAAAACTACAAACTCGTTTAAATCGGAGCCGTTATTAAGGTCAAGTTCTTCTCCGCCTGAGAGAATTGTACAAAGCTTAAAACTGGTGTTCACCGCATTTGTTAGAATGTTAGAAATGTTGTTGCCACCGTTCAGCAGTGTTTTCTCACTGTCTGATGTATTTATCATAAATTTAATACATATATAACACAACTTCCGGGAAGGTATCGATAAATAGACGGCTGAAAACAGCAACATTTCCGATTCATCAATCCTTTGGTTCTAGGCGTCACGCATCGATCTAGCGGAGCAGATAGGAGCTGAGTTGAATTGTGTGTGTATGATGCTCTAGGTAGAGTGGCTTCCAAACCAATGCTTCGTTTAGTGGATCTCGGTGGAATTAAGTATCGTTAAAATACGAAGAAATAGGAGAAACAGCACTAAGTTTTGGTAACCAGCGCAACAATCAGTGAGTATAAGGCAGTGGTTGAAACAAAAACGCAACGAGTGCTTCTGCTTGTAGTTCGGTGAAGTTCAACCTCTTAAGCAGAAAAAAAATTAGGAACTGCATGACGCATCCTTAAGAGAGAGATCAAGAGCGAACGTTTCATCATTTTGCCCCTAAGGAGGTGCTGTTTATTTAAATGTATTTACCTTGAAAAAGCTACTAAAATCAAAGGATATTTGTCATATTGCTGCTGTTACTGTTAGTGCTGCAACATTTTTTAACAGAGTTTCAATCGGCAAAACACATTCCTCAGGCTGTCGTGCAGTTTTTATCTTCGGGATCATCTTGCTGTAATGCTTGTTCGTGCCGTCTGTTCTCTACATATCCTGGACAATACCATCGTCTAGAGCTAGCTAAAGACCCTTGGTTTATTGCACGAAACCAATGCTTTTTCTCATTTTCTGCTCGATATCGATATTGTTCTTTTCATCTCGGATTCTCCACAGTGTATTGGTCCGCCTATTGCTTGGCGAATATAAAACGACCGAACGGAGCACTGGCGTCATTCACATCTCCTTCTTCTGCTACCAGCTCTAGATGTAAGTTTTTTACATTCCTAAAAATCTCCACAATCAAAGGAAATTTTGCGACTTTTTGGTTATTAAAGAAGAAAAGCACTGTTTCGAAGCTCTCAGTGGTCTCCAATAGAACTGCAATGTACATAATAGTCATCGTTGTTCTATCAGGAGTCACGGTAGCTGAGCAGCCTGGCATTCCAGTCACGAAGCCCAATTAAGAGTAAACCCATGTATGCGAGATCTCATCGAACTACTCGTGACCTTTCCCTCAAAAGCAGTAAAAGTGTAGACTAAGTAATAATGCTCAAATGTGACGACCCATCCGAACGCAAGGGTACCCGAACACCGAGCGCCCGATGATCAGCTATGGTGGGATTGAAGAAGCAATTAGTGTTACTCTTACTCGTTCAAATTGGTTGATGGTTATATTTCGAAGTAAAAAACAGAAGTTTTTCTTGAGTCATTTGTAAATCGAACGCACACGAAGAATTTCATGGTGGAAGCATTGAATTCGCTTTAGCCTAAGTAGTCTCTCCACAGTGCAGGTCTTCAAAAGCTTGCTTTTAACAGTGTTATCATTACGGTTGCGATTTCCTTCCTAGACTTTTAGGATGCTTCAACTTGCTTACTTCTCGTTTTTGTTCGCGTATGCTCTGGCATATCCATCGACCATCGAAAAGTATGAGGACATTCCGCAACAGTACCGAGGTAAGGAAAATTATTCTTGACTTCGGATAATCTCCACATATAGAAAAAGTGTTAAGAAGAGCCTGATCAACAACAATAACAACCATTCTTATTGGTATTTCTTTTATCGCTGATCTAAGAACGCCAATAATTTTTCCAGAGATCATTCCGGAAAAAGTCGCTGAACACTTGAAATCCATCACGCCCGAAGAAAGGAAAGTCTTGACGGAACTCGTAAAAGATTATGCTAAATACAAGGACGAAGATGAGGTGACACTAGTTGCCGTAGTATTCAGATTTAAACTGATTTAGCATAAAACACTGTAAATAGCAGCGAGAGGTTCTAGTTTTATTTCACTTTTAGTTCATGGCGGCGCTGAAGGAGAAATCAGAGAGCCTACACGAGAAGGCCAAAAAACTTCACGATATGCTCAAGGAAAAAATTGATGCACTCGGAGACGAAGCGAAAGAATTTGTGAAGAAGGTAATGTCTATAATTCCAGATATTCTTTTTCTAAAACTAGGCACAAGAGAAATAGCGAAACACACTTGGAGCTCTGAGCTTTCTACTTTCGATCCTTTCGCTTTCTTTCTTTAACTCTTAAATATTACCGCTTTGAAATCCCTTATGAATCAATCTTAGTGGCTAGAACCGGCTGACCAGCTATTTTTGGAGCACAGTGCCAAGTTCAATGGGCCATTCGATTGTTGTTCTATCGTTGGGATATAACGAGAAATATCCAGGAAGAAATCCTGGATTAGATTTGTACGAAGAGGTAGCTGTTACGTGGCGATTCATTCAGTTGGCGGCGATTTTGTTACGGCCTTATTTACTGGGAAATTCTTCTGAGCTAACAAGGAACTAGGAAACTAAAACAGGCCAATGTCCAGTATCATCGTTAAGATGCTGAGCGAGACTTACAGGCTAATTATATTAAGTAGATATGCAAAATGGTTATTTACTATGTCATGGAGTTTGACTGAGGGCGCGTGTGGCGCAACGGTTGGAGGCGCCACTGCGACACGCTCGTGGAATCGATCCTCGTACCCATGGCTCACTAAGCCTTCCATCCCTCCGAAGTCGAGAAATTGGTACAGAAATTGTCAGGGAGGATAGGAGCACTGGTTCGATACATCGGTAGGCCACTGCGAGTTATTGTAGAGCCCAGACATGCATTCAATCACCTCAGACAATACTTAATGAAGTCGAATGCATGGCGCATCCTGAAGGATTGATCAACGCCAAGAGGTTTTTAAAGCTTTAAGGAGTTTTATTTGAAGAATTTCCTTCCGTGAATCCCGAAAATGTACATTCATAATAAATATTTTATAATGTATTAAATAATTTTAAAGAGAACATGTTAGGATGAAAGAAAGTCAGTTAGACTTGAAATGGCCTTAATGTGAAGCAAAAATAAAAGCCATGTTGCCTAGCAAAGACCTTGATACCCTTTTTTATGATGAGTATTTTATCTTACATTCCTTTAAACAAACAAAAAAAAAACAACTGAAACATCTCATGACCACTCATGTCAATTACGTAACCAATAAAATTTATGACCTGGCCGAGGAAATAAAAATGTTGTGAGGTTTGCTTACCTTTCTAATGGGTCAAATAAATTTCCACTTTCTAGCTGAACGCATCCGCACGTAAATTCCACGCTGAACTACTTGCCGGAATGAAACCGTCCCTTGAAGAACTGAAGACCGAGGCCAGGAAGTTCGTTTTCTAAATACTGCGGTGTATCATCATTCTTACTATTATTATTGGAGCATTGCTACCCTTTCTTATGCCGTTTGACATACAGTATTTACACTAAGGTTCTCAATTCTTACAGGCACCTTGAGGAGTTCGAGAAACTATCTGACGCAGCAAAAGACGATTTCAAGAAGCACTTCCCGATCCTTACGTCGGTGTTCACCAGTAAGTGTAACATCTTTCCTTTCGGTCTCTCTCAGCCATCTTCGTACTTCCCCTCTCTCTTTTTTCCTGCATTTTCTTTATTTATCCCTGTATTCTCTTGTTCATTCACTTTTTTCTCCGTCTTACAACAAACAGACGGAGCTTTAGAGAACCGAACTGCAAGACTGATGATGAATTAATTTCAGACGAAAAGGCGCAAGAAATGGTCGAAAAATACGTGAAGAACTAAATTCACTCTGTTCCAAATGAAATAAATAAAAGTTTTAATCCTAATTTTGTGCTTTATAATCCACACAAGAGGAAAATTTTGCTAAGTGTTGAGACGCAGCTTCCCCTCATCCTCCTAACGCAATGCAGTGAGCTTTCCTTCAGCGCTTTTCGTCAAGACAACTTTGAAATGCTATGCTATGATTCGGTTCTAGCACATAACTCTTTCACAATTGGATTGGAACCTGTGAGAATATACACATGTTTGAAAGGAAAACACAAATCTATGTTCGTATTTTTTTGAGCAAACGCGAGGTGTTATTGTTCTTTGTTCACGATTAGGCTGACGTTTCGGCGAATTTCGCCTTCTTCAGAGCCTGGAAAGGTCAAGTTGATAGCAACTTACTCGGCCAGACGCCTCCATAACCAAACAAAGAAACCCCAAACCAAGATTTCAATCACTTTGAACGCAGTTTTGCACACTCACCGCTTTCTATGAGGTCTCCACTAAGTATGTCACGTAGAGACCAACCGCACAGAAATCACGTGGAAGTATAATGTGCCCCTCACATCAGAAAAGCAGTTTTATATACTGCCCTATATCACGCGTGATAATGAGGCATTCTTCCCTGCGGTTCATTTTCGGATTTCTGGAATTAATCCAGAGTGCCTCGAGGGTTTTTCGCGCCTGTGTTCTCGATTCGCGTGCGAGGATCGTGACACATACTTCGAAGTCGTCCCCGTTATGTCTCTGGGCCCTATGCGTGCCTAGCGGGGTGTTTGGTCTATTTTTGCCGGCTAGGTGTTCTTTCATGCGGACACAGAGGGGTCTACCCGTTTCGCCAATGTATTCGTCACCACACGTCTTACAGGAGATCAAATAAACTATACCCGAGCTCATGCAATCACCGTCTCTACCACTGGGGCAAATTATGCAATTTTGAGTTGCACATAGACGGTCATATAGGCGGTTACGAACTAGCTGGCGCTTAAGATTACTCGGTGGTATTTCAACTACGCTCACCGAATTCTCTGAGCCCGCCCTTCTTAAGCAGCGTTTTATAGCTGTACTTATATCATTTGAGATGAAGGGTAGGATAAACGGGACCCTTCTATCGCTAGAGTTGTCGTTTGGAGGCTTACGATTTCCTCTACACCTATCCTGAGCTACAGTTTCGTAGCCATTAGAAACGGCTATTTGCCGTGCCAAGTTCCGGGACTCCTCTCTCTGCTCTCTTCCCGTGCACACGTTGGTTGCTGTTCGAAACATGTTTCTTATAAGCGCCCTTTTCGTGTGAGAGGGGTGAGAGGAGAGGTAATGAACCAAGATATTTTTACTACTTGGCTTTCGGTACCACTTTGTAATGTAGCCATTTTCGCGTTTGCTCAAAAAAATACGAACAAAATCACTTGATCAATGCCGAGGTTAATAGAAAGTCGGTCGTGGCAGTTACAAATCTATGTATTACTTCAACTCGGAACGATGGCACTTAGCACATGCTTAGAGGCGCTTTGCAGTACACACTGTCCTGGATTCCGCTTCGCCTGTTCACTTCGATTTCCACCCTTTCGAAGGTGGCAAATCGGTACAAGCCTCGCCTCGGACGTGTCTACTAGCACTGACTTAATAGATCGGTAGTCCACCAAAAGTCTTTACCTAGGCCAGATGTGCATTCATTCACTTCGGCCGCAGATGTGCATTCATTCACTTCGGCCGATACTTGGTAAAGGCGAATGCATAACACATCGCTCTGAGATTACTCGAGACCAAAAGCTTAAAGAGTTTATGATTTGGAATGTCAAAATTCTTGGTGGATTTTGCTGGAAGCCACATTACTACAGGAATGGTCACTGAAGAACTTCAAAGGGAGTAGTTTTAACGATGCGAAAAAAGTTATCGTCAATTAAATCTGGGTCTGGTGAATACGCCTAATGGGGCACAGTTTCGTATCCTAATTCGTTCAACTCCTCCAGCATTAGTGCATGCTCGGTTATTTTCGTGTCACAGAATTCGACTTTCTTTGTTAAGGCTCAAGCAAGTCGTATTGAGTTAGCTTCGTTACGGATCGCCAAACTCACCATACCTCCTCCTCTTCTAGTTCAAAGGTCTAAGAGCTTTATTTCGGCCCAGCCTTTACCCAGAACCCCATTTGTCACCTACAGTTTAGTTTTTGCCATAAATTATAATTTTGTCAGAAAATGCAGTCATTTTATTCAAAAGGAAGCGAAGTCTAAACTTTCTGATGATCTTTTTTCACATCTTTAAAATGGTGTGGCATCCATTTATCGAGTTTTTTCTCCTGCACAACGTCTTGAGAATAATAGTGTACTGTCGATTAATTAACGAGTCCTTCTGCAACCTCGTCAGTTGTTTTTAGGAGCACCAGCTTCGATTAGAGCTCTCAGCTGCTTGCGGCGCCTACGGCCTTCTACGCCATTGTGACTCATGGCACAGACACGAGACATTTTGAAGCATCTGTGTGCTGTAAGCACTTCAAAATTAGGTGTTGTAAAAAGATTTCTCCAAGACGTTGAGTAAGAAATAATCTTTAAAATGGTATTATCACTAGCACTTGCTCTCGGGCATATTGCAGTGCAGTGGTTAGCGGTGCACTGCAATACACACGCTGTCATTGTTTCGACGGCGCCCCGGGCTGGCCATCCTTTCTCTCCTCTGGGTCCAGTAAATTTTTACCAGACCTGTCTAATAGGATAACAACGTTCGCTATACATCAGTGAACCACTGTAACTCATTCTATAGGCCGGATATGCATAATCCACCTGCAGTGTGCTTAAGCTCTTGCATGAACCAGTCCCTAACGGCTGTTATCCAGTAGTCGCTAAGACGCACAATTTGTCCGCTAAATTAGATTTTCCATATCTTCGCCTATCAAACAATCTTCTATCGTTGAAGTAGCTGGGGACTCTGGCTCCCTATTCTGCGTTCGTCATATGGGTTATACTTCTATACTTTCGGTGATAAGTGATATAACGGTAAATGATTCATTCTGTCTACGTAGCGTCGAAGAAGAACAGATGTCTCAAAATAGCTGTCGAATTCGGTCAGCGTTTGTTTCGCATGGCTAAGGTTTGATCTTGTGGAGAAGTTATTATCAACAAAGCAAACAATATGTATTTTGTAGTAACTCCCAAGTCTGACTTTCTATTAACCTCGGCATTGATTGAATAATTCTTTCAGTAATCGACCTCGGTCCGTTACTCTACTGTAGATATATAGATGACTGATTGGTTATTTCGAGTTGTTGAACGAACAGTCAGAGTATATTCAATTCACCCGAGAGAAACCAGAAGAAAACCGGCTTCCATTTCTGAACGTGAAAATTGGCCTATCAGAAAACGGCTACATTACGAGGTGGTATCGAAAGCCAAGTAGTAAAAGCATCCTGGTTCACTACCTCTCCTCTCACCCCTCTCACACGAAAAGGGCGCTTGTGAGAAACATGCATCGAACAGCTACCAGCGTGTGCACGGGAAGAGAGTAGAGAGAGGAGTCCCAGAACTTCGCGCGGCAAATAGCCATTTTCTAATGGCTACGAAACTGTAGCTCAGGATAGGTGTAGAGGAATCCACTAGTACCCCAACGATAACTCTAGCGACGACAAGGTCCCGTTTATACTGCCCTTCATTTCAAAAGAAGTAAGTGCAGCTATAAAACGCTGTTTAAGAAGGGCCAGTCTAGAGAATTCGGTAAGGATAATCGAAATACCACCGAGTAACCTAAGACGCCAGCTAGTTCGTAACCGCCTATACGACCGTCTATGTGCAACGCAAAATTGCATAATTTGCCCCAATGGTAGAGACGGTGACTGCATAAGATCAGGTACAGTCTATCTGATCTCTTGTAAAGCATGCGGGGCGAATACATTGGCGAAATGGGTAGACCACTCTGCGTACGTATAAAAGAACACCTAGTCGGCAAACGTAAGCCAAATACTCCACTAGGCACGCACAGGACGCAGAGGCATAACGGAGAAGATTTTGAAGTAGGGGTTACGATCCTCGCGCAAGAATCGAGAACACAAGCGCGCAAAACTTTAGAGGCATTCTGGATTAATTCCAAGAATCCGAAAATGAACCGCAGGGAGGAATGCCTCTCTATCACGCGTGATTTTGGACAGTATATAAACCTGTTATTCTGATGGTAGGGGCACATTGCGATTCCATGTGGATTCTGTGCGGTCGGTCTTCACGCGACATACTCAGTGGAAAACTCATAGAAAGCGGTGAGTGTGGAGAGCTATACTAAATATGATTGAAATCTTGGTTTAGCGTTTTCTCTGTTTGGCCGAGTGGATTGCTGTCAACTTGACCATTCCAGGCTCTAAGGAATGCGAAATCCACCGAAAGGTCAGCTTGTGCGTAAATAAAGAAATAAAATAGCACCCCGTGTTTGCTGAACAGAAGTAGAAAGAATATGTAAGAATATGTGTAAAACAAGTATTAGTTGCAATGTCGGCTATAGTGTGGTCTGAAGAGTGCCTATACGACCGTCTAAAAGTTTTGCAATAGGCTTTTTTGCAACAGAAAGCAAATACAGACCTGCACACTGCTGAGCTGAAGGGACCTCAGACATATGTGACTACAGTGTGCACATGTTTCACGATTGATACAGTGCTGTATCGGATTCGAGCCGATATGACCACCAAGACCGATATCGTAAGAAACAATGCCTTAGTTGAATTATTTCTGCTTTTAAGAAGTTAACAGCGATAAGGCCTCCTCATAGCCTCTATTGGCTCCCTTTCCTTGCGTAGACACCTGGGGGTTCCCTTCGCTTGACACACAAGCATCGCCCACATGTTACCGCACTATTCGTAATATTTGGCGTTAAGGTAGCCCCGCGTAGGTCGTCAAGTTCTGCCATGGCAATTATTTGCTCTTGGCAACTCTTCCAGATGGAGAAGTCGAACTGCTTATCAGGCTGGGTAATCCGACTGAACAATAAACCTCCCCCTCTCTTCTGTATACCCAATTTAAGCGCCCAGAGTCATCCCTGTGGCAGGATGAAGAAAGAATCCATTAGAGGATTGAAAAGAAAGTAAATGAATGTTTTTTTGGTGAGCAAGCAGCTGTAACTCTATTCTTTATTTATGAATAAGCTGACGTTTCGGCAGATTGGAAATCGATTGTGAGAAGCACCTTACGTTTCCACGTGAACTCTGCGCGATTAGCCTCCAAATGACGTTTTCACTGGTAGTTTCATAGAAAGCGGTGAGTGTGCAAAGAAGCTGTTCTGTTTCCAATGCGAATGGAATCTCGGTCTAGCATTTACTCTGCTTCGTTATTGAGGTGTTTGACTACCAAATTGCGAACCTACCAACTTGGAGTCAACTTGATCTTTCCACTCTTTGAAGAAGGCGAAGTCCGCCGACACGTCAGCTTGTCCATAAATAAAGAATGAAGTAACAACCTCGTGTTTGCTCATCAAAAAAAACAGTGAATTACTCGATCAATGCTGAGGGTAATGGAAAGTCGGTCGTGGGAATAAATAAATGTTACTCTATGGTAGTATCGGATTGGACGCACCCAGTGGTTTCAATAAGTGTGATCGCTAACATACATTAACTAGCTTCATTAAGTATGATGATTAACTGGAAGATATATCATGTAAAGGATTTTGAGAGCATTTCGGCTAATGAACTGTCCCCGATAGATTTCGCTTCGAATCAGCTCTACATTAAAAGATGAGAAACCAACGGATCTACAATATTAATGATGCTGAGATATTTGCAAAACTCCGGACCGCAGATGTGTGCGGTTGGGACGAACGCGCTATTGTCCTTTCCGGGGAGTAACGCGTTCACCACCACACCATGCGGGTCCTTCGTTTCGCGTGTCACTCAGCTAATTCTATTGATCTTTTGCCAACAGCAATCACCCGTCAGAGGGATTGATCTGGGGAGCCCAAATCGGCAACGAACCCAGCTAAGCTGAGGCTGCAGTTATAATCACAATTTTAACTTCTCGCTGACGGGCGATTGCTGATGGCTAAAGATCGATAGAACTAGCTGAGACATGCGAAACGAAGGACCTGCATGGTCTGGTGGTGAACGCGTTACCCCTTGGAAAGGACAATAGCGCATTCGTTTCCTGCCGCAGACATCTGCGGTCAGGAGTTTTGCAAATATCTCAGCATCATTGAAGTTATATTTCGCAATATATACCCTACCGTTAAAAAGAGTAGGCAGTAAATAATAAGTTAAAATTGGATCTATAATGATTGCATATATCTCCCTCTCCCATTTATCGTTATTGGCTATTGCAACAAAATGGACAGCCTAGTAGTGGAACCTATCTGGTCCTGAGCAAGATAGAAGCAATATATTTGATTGGTGGTCTAAATAGATCCTTAAACCGTAGCTCTTAGTTTTTACCAGCTAAATTTATCATGTTTAGCATTTTTCCACACAAAATGGCCTTTCTCCTCTGGACTCCTATCAAGGTCGATTTCAATGTCTGCAAATGGAATGAACCGCTTACATCCATTGTGAAAAGCAGTTACCTACGTGTCTAAAGCTTTCTATACGACTGTAAGTGAATAACTAGGTTTCAGACTAAGTCCTGCAAAAAATCGAAGTGGTGATAATTCAATGTTGGCTTGCTAATTATAAAAAATAAATGTTTTATGAGTTACTAAAAGTGAACGCATGAAAGCTGATGTGGCATTCGGATATGTCCGCCTTGCTCTTCTACCATTTACACAACATCGGCATGTAGTGGAAGCTGAGCAACAGAAGAGCAAGCTGCTGTGCAAACACCGTCGAAGCAGATCACGGTCATTTTCATCCCGAGTTTTCCATAAACTGAATCCCATCTGGATTTCCGTATAGTTCTCCAAATGAGTTAAGCTGCTTTATTAAGAAGAACCATAACTTTTGTTTAATTGAATCGAATTGCTCACTTCTTCTAAGATTTGTTCGCATTTCTCACATAATATTCATATGAAGGTCTAACCTCAGCTACGACCTTAGCAGGGCAGCAATTCTACTAAATAAGTAGAGACTATATGAAAACTCGCGATTACATAGGAAAATTTTCCTGGAGAAATTTAGGAATATGAACATTCACGTTTAGTTCACACGTAACCAAAATGATTTATTCTACTCAACAGGAGTTGAAAATCACGCTCATTTTTAAAAACACGTATTCTTCTTAACATCGGTGGTTTCGGCTGCGGCTGATCTTGAGTCTGTCTGCTTCATTTCTTGTACTACATTGTTCTCAACCGACCGGCCAACTGGTCTCAAGAATTGTTACCGCAACACGATCATGGGCGAATCCGACTGGGAAGGCACCGACTTACATCCATAGTATCCGGTAGGTGTTCACCTGTGATGAAAAAAACCTGGAACTCCCAAGCTTTTCTATTTCGGGAATCCAAAGAGAACGGACCAGAATTTTGTATAATAATAACAGAAGAGAACGATCCACGTTCTTAGGCTGCAGACAAACAAAGCCAGGAAGAACGACCTCTTTAACCGATGGCATTGGATAGAGTGGAAGAAGTGTTGCAGGATAAAACGAGCCATCTATGCACTCATAAGTCAGAAAAGTATCTGATGTTTGTAGTACTCGTTTTCCTATGTTCCTTTGAGCATTTATTCATAAGCGTTTACATGCAAGTAACTATGTGCCTTAGGTATAATACAAGTGCTTGCTGCATAGAATTTGCAATCACAGGTACCACACACACGTTGGAATACAAAATTTTGACTGATATGTGAGTCGAAGGCACCTAATACCTGAATGTTCCCAAGGGTTCTTTTTCAAAACGAAACTGTATTTGTATCCTTCACAAAATTAGTAGTGGAAGCGTCACACCTTACTGATGCAAGGGTTTCCTTGTATATTTTGTGGAAGTGCCATCGCTGGAGAGTAGCTAGGTTCTACTGTATCATTCATTCACCCTTAGGCCTAGACTGTGCTGTTGCATGAATCGTCGCTTTAGATCATAGTTCGGCACGAAAAACCTTGAACCGCGATGCGGCGATAAACTATTGGAGGAATTGCAAGGAAGGTTTCATGTGCAAGTTGCAGGCTACTCCGGCATAAATCAAAAATCTGGCCATAGCCAAGACGAGTTCCTATCGCTTTAAAATCTTCGTTTCTTCACGAACGTAAGTGCATTTTCAACTGAATGCCTCCTAAATGATGCTCTGCGTCCCGTACCGCGCTGAGGAAAAAGTATACTGGAAAAGAGGAAAACTGGAATAGATGAAGTTATTTCCGCTATAGGATCAGAATTTTTCCCAACTCTTTAATGTTAAGATCGACTGGCAGTCTTGGTGATAACTGATCGAACATCCGACTCGATCACTCGAGGATCTCTGACGTATCTGTTTACTCTCGAGCGACTGATACTCAACTATTCTGCAGCCAACCTTTAGTCGCCACTCCTTTCTTGGTCGTTTACGGCTTACTTTTCCCCGTCAATCTCTCTTAGTCCTTTCGTTCAGTTCACCAATTTGATTATCTTTAGAAGAGAAGATTAGGGGTATTTGGAAAAGCCTGACATACCTTCATTATAAATTTTTGTACTCTATTATAAGTCATCATTCTATGATTGATTTGAAATCGCTCATAAATGGACGAAATGTTCAGCGTATATTGTAAATTTGAGTCATTGTGAAAGAAGCTTCTTCTACGCCAAAACGTTTCCAGTTTTCAAATCAGTTTCCTTCATAATTCCTTAGTTCCTTACCTGCATAATTTCTTACAATTAAAACAAAAAGTACAGCAAACAAATGTAAATATATACTGGTAGAACTAACTGAGGGACAGGCGAAACGAAGAACCCGCATGGTGTGGTGGTGAACGCGTTACTCTCCGGAAAGGACAATAGCGCGTTCGTTTTCGCAGACACCTGCGGTCCGGAGTTTTGCAAATATCTCAGCATTGTAGTAAATATATATATATATATATATTCCTCGATGCTTGGGCGATTCTCCTTAAGCTGGTTTGCAGATCCCAGTACTTCCTCCATTTGCTTCGTTTCGTTTCAACCCTCATCCATGGGGAGAACATAGAACATTCACGTAACTCGTTCTGCAACATGCAAAATAGTTAACGTGTGAGTTCGATCGATTGTAGCTTGTAAGTTGTTGAATGATAGTTAACGACGGCTTTTCTCTAGTTCTTGAGATGGCAGTGCTAACGCTTTCTCACGGCTTCACCGCAGGCAGTTGCTGGCCTTTGTGGATCCGATTTGTGTTTGCTGCTTTGTGATTCAAATTCCCCCTGAACGGGGCAATTGCTGGGATTAATCGATCACGACTCATTGATGTAACACACCGAATCCAAATGTATGTGGATATACAAGAAATTTATGCTGATTTTACTGTTAGAACAACAACTATTGAAAAAAAATGTGAAATGAAGCACTGAGAGACTTCCTGCGCCACAGAATGCTGGGTACCAAATTGGCCAGTTATCGATGATATGATGATAGGATAGAGGATGAAGCGTTTAGAACTGATAAATCCTTGAGGAATGCGTCATCTACCTGACTCATCTAAACGGCGAACAGGTGAATGAACACATATCTGGCCTTTATAATGACTTTGTTACGACGAACTACCGATATATCGCATCAGTGTTTTTGTCTTCCTGTACAAATCCAATACTAATTTGCAGATCGCGGAGGTTTGGTTGTGACTGTTAGTCCTGAGAGCAAGATCAGACCGAGATCCAAGTGTGCACTGCGCCCGCTGAACTTCTAAGCAATGGGTTAGAGTCGTGCTTCCTTAATCGACTACAGCCTTTGTCAATGTTTTTTATCTATTTTATTTTGTTTGATCCGTATCCACGTCTACTGTGCGGATTCCGGCACTTCTTACATCCAATTCGTTTCCTCGCATCCATCGTCCACTAAAGTCTTCCAAGTTTTTACGTGTGACTTCGACTGCTGCTTGAGAATTTTCATTTCATCTTGGATATTGTAGAATGCTGGTTCAGTGATTCTCCCTGGAGTTCTGAGATAGCCGGGCTGGAGCTTTCCCAATTGGATTGCAGAGAGTGACTTTTTCCCAGAAAAGTTTGGTACCAATTTCCCGCTCCCGCAGGGATGAGAAGCTTGGTTGGTCAGGAGTGGAATCGAATTAGCACCGCGCTGGTGATGACAGACATCACTACCATTGTGCTATCCTCTTTGCCAATGTAATTAACCCATTTTCAGCACAGTAGTTCATATCGTTTCTATATAAGTTCTCCTATGAAAAAAAGTTTTCTATTTTAAGTAGGTGGTTTTTAAATCAATTCTTCAAAAGTAATTTAATATTTTCTTAAAGAAAGCGACTCATTAATAGGTTTGTTTAACTTTCTCACGGCCGAAATTTAAGATCGTTGAGACTCAGGTGACCCTGGACCAAAAAAAACCAGCATCGTTCCTCTTTCAGCTAATGAATTCACACGCCATTCATTCATTCATTCATTCATCATCTCTCAGCCACCTTGGGGTCTCGAAAGAAGGCAGAGAAAGCTGTTTGTTCTGATCGAGCCGCTTATGTGGGGGAGTTAAGAGACTTCATTGAATTTGCTTCGACCCACTAGCACGAAATCCTATCATTTCTCCTACGAACGCAAACGACCCTCACTCCCATTTCGTTTGGGATTCCTGACTAACGTTCTTCTACTTCTTTTAATAAAATCTGCACAGACCAACCTAACCATCATGTACTGCAGTTGCGCTAATTGCATTTCTAGTAAATGTAAATCACGTAGTTCCCAGGATCGACTTTCTCTTAACCTCGACATTGGAATATGAATGTGTCGTTTTCTTGTTCAGCAATCGCGAGGTTTTTAAACAGCATACATTTACTTCCACAGAGAAACACAATACAATACAACGCTAGCTGACGTTTCGGCAGTATCGCCTTCTTCAGAGCCTGGAAGGGTATGCTGATATACAATCTACTAGGCCAAACGCTTCAATAACACTTACACAAAGACGAAAGACTCTCCGGTAATTACACGATCAACAACTTCTCGAAAAACCCACCGCTTTTTCGTGACTTCCAATGAGGAAGTTTAGAACAGCTGATTATAGTCGCATGTGGTTGATGACTGCACCATCCCACATCAAAAATCGATGCGAACGTACGAGATCAGGTCGCGTATGATCTCCGGGCATTCGTCCCTGCTATTCATTGTAGGGCTTTTGGCATTGATCCAAAAAGCCTCAAGGAGTTTTCGCGCTGGTGTTTTGGACTCCTGTGCAAGGATATTGACTTTCACTTCAAAATCGTCTCCGCTATGCTTTTGTATCCTATGCGTGCCTAATGGGGTGAGTTTTCGTTTGCCATCTAGGTGTTCTTTTATACGGATACACAAAGGTCTGCCCGTTTCGCCAATATATTCATTATCATGATTATTATTACTATTATCAGAAGCGTAAGGAATTCGTTTGCGGTTGTTTCTTGAAGCTGAGACATGTGAATTACCCAAAAGATCTTCGAATTTCCGTTGTAAGGTTATTTTGGAATTAGAACTAATAAAGTCGCATATCAATATTGACCCACCAACTATCCTCCTCCAAAGGCGATCCTCCAAATACAAAGCACAAAAATGTTCCTTCGTTGCACACTTCTTCATTCTGGTAAACATCTCGTTCTGCTTGCTTCGTAGTGCAGCTCGAAGTAGTTCCATTTCGATGCCTCGTACTTGTTGGCTGCTCTCTGGTTGACCGCATATCTCGTGAAGTCGCTTTCGTTTTATAAACTTAGGCACGACTCGATGTTGAAAACAGCGGCTTCTGTCTTAGTAACAATGCTTCCTTCACAAGTCGAAAGTACTTTGCTGGTACATCTGTTAATAGTTCCCAGGATCGACTTTCTCTTAACCTCAGCATTGAAATATGAATGTGTCGTTTTCTTGTTCAGCAATCGCGAGGTTTTTAAACATCATACATTTACTTCCATAGAAAAACACAATACAATACAACACTAGCTGACGTTTCGGCAGTATCGTCTTCTTCAGAGCCTGGAAGTAAATCACGTAGTCCTTTTTTGGCACCATAACTGTTTAATGCAGTTTCCTCTTCTTTCCCTACCTTTGTATGTAGAAATAGTTGTGAGCTTTCTAGATTTTGCTGAACGCCTTCAGAAGATCAAAGTTCTATAAAATTGTAACCTCAACCCACATTGTTCACCTATAGTTAGCATGCCAGAAGCAAATGTTCTGCCGTCCCGGAAGAATGGGAGTTGCAAGACAACATATCTCCCACCGATCTGCACATCCTGGCGCTAGCATGTGATGAAAATCTGGGAACGTTTTAATAAAGCAGTCCCTATCTGCAAGGAAGAACTACGCTTGACCAGCGTTTAATATGTTAATGCGGATGATGGGCGGATAGCACAGTGGTAATGATGATGATCATTACGAGCACGGTGCCAGTTCGACCCCGCTTCGATACAGACCACCAAGCCTCTCACTTATCAGGGGACCGGCCTTCTTTCGGAAAAGTTCAGTTCGGAAAAAGTTCGGAAAAAAGCTATCTCAGGACTCCAGGTAGATTCGATTCGACCAGCATTCATCGACATTCATTGTGTTGGGCGACTCCCCAAGGAGAAGTCGAGGCCAAATGTAAAAAGTTGGAAGACCATGGATGATGGAGGCGAAGAAACGAATCGACTGCAAGAATTGATGAGGTGTGAAAGCGGGTTGTTTACAAGAAAAAGGAAATGCGAGCAAGACGTCAAACAGATCATCAAAGTTCAGCAGAACCGGCGCACTAATTTTACATTTACGGAAGATGGCTTCAAGGTAACGAAGAGGATAAAGTGCTGAGATTCAAGCTGTCTGAGGAAACTAATCACCTAAGCGTCTGTGTGAACCATTTTCGCTGCACTGCTGTCATACGGAAGGGCAATACTGTGCTGTGAATGGTGTTACTGAAAGAGATCTTGACCAAATTCCAAAGTTCTATGATGAATATCACCGCCATACTAGTTATTAGGTCATCATAATACAGCCTCTTTTATGATGACCTGCTTTAAGCCACAAGGTGCTTAGATATCAGCAAAACTCGTAATATCAGTTAGGCTCGGCCATTAACCTTTACAGATACTCATGTGCTGTCCACCACACCAACCAAGGCCCTTGTTTTGTCTTTCTCTCGGCTAATTCCTTATTTAACGGCGCTACTGGCAATAATCCGTCAGCAGGAATGATCTGTGGAACGCAAATCGGCAATGATAAACTAGGCTGAAGCTAAATTCGAAATCACTCTGTCTTAACTTCTGTTTTCTGTCTATTGGCAGTTAATGAAGATTTGCTTTCAGTTCTAAATTTTCGTAAAAGCTTATTTACAGCTGATGTAGCCGTTGACTTTAACGGGATGACTCTTCGGAATATTCTTCTGTGTCGATACAGTGATGGTGACTTCTCGCTATTGATATGATCTTTTTTGTCAGCACAAAAAGCAAGACGTTTAGCGTTGATTAATTTCCTAGGAACAGTCATGCATCGACTCTATTAAGTGTCTTGGGAATCAATAAAGCCTTTTAGCCCACAGAAGGACTTTTGGAGAGTTACCGTTGTATCAAGCTAGTGTTTTATACTCTCAGACAACCTTGCTACCAATTTTCCTACGCCAGTGGAATGGAAAGCTTAGCCGCCGGCATCGAACCAACAACCACATACGTACTGCTGGGGGTTTCAAAATACTGCTCTTCATGCCTGATATCATAAAAATACTATTAAAATCCAACACTGCTTTAAAATACATGAAAATAAGCAGATTTCGCTTTGCCCTTTTATCTTTAGCCCACCTTTTTAGTTAGAATACGAAAGCCGTTCGGAATTTTTCTTCTATATATGATTTTTGGATATTATTGATATGCCATTAGAAATGATTGTTACTCTACCATTAAAAAGAGTAGACACTAAATGGAAAGGTTAAGATTGTGATTATAACTACAGCCTCAGCTTAACAGGGTTCATTGCCGATTTGGGCTCCTTAGATCAATCCCGTTGATGGGTGATTGCTGATGGCAAAAGATCAATAGAACTAGCTGTGAGACAGGCAGAACGAAGGACCCGGATGGTGTGGTGGTGAAGTGCGCTTCTCCCCGGAAAGGACAATAGCTTGTTCGTTCCCCACCGCATACACCTGCGGTCCGGAGTTTTGCAAATATCTCAGCATTATATACGAGTTTTATTGTTATTGTTATTATTTATTATAATTGTTATTGTTATTGCTATTGTCTATTGTTATTGTCATTGTTTATTGTTGCTAGAATGGTTCTGAGATTTTGCCGGCCTTTTCATATTCCCAACGCTGCCGAATCGGTGGCTCTTTCGAGGTCAGCGGAATGAGGAGCGTTTATTTTACTGTTTAGCGCATGATACTCACGTATTGCCTGCTAAGCTGTGGACGTGGCAATTGGGTATAAGCAAGGGTGGCTTGCCGATATCCCCCAGAGAAGACGGGGGTAGGCTTTTGATTGGAGGCAACTCCTAATCGTCTCCTACGTATTTCCCTGTCACTTGTTTGCAGACTTTTGGTCATTGAAGTATAGCGAGAGCACAAAAGATCACTCTGTCTCACTTTCATCGATTTAGAGAAGGCCTCTAATTCAGTTGAGATGGAAGCAGTCTTGGAAGCCCTTGATAGTGAAGGAGACCCTACTCAGTACATAAAGATTCTTCGCGTGCTGTACAAAAATTTCACAACTAAGATATCACCATTCTACAACGATATTAACATTGACGTCAAAAGAGGAGTTAGGCAAGGCGATACCATCTCGCCAAAATTATTTACCGCCATCCTACAGAATGTCATGCGAACATTGAAATGGGATAATATAGCAGTAAAAATCGACGGTCAACAGTTACACCATCTTCGCTTTGCTGATGACATCGTCCTTATAATACCAAACATTAGCCAAGCGAAACTTAGGTTTGACGACTTTGATAAGGCCTGTGAAAAGACTGGTCTTCGACTAAATCTCACAAAAACGATGTTCATGAAGAACGGATTGGTTTCGCATGCCCCATTCACGCTCAACGGAACGAATATCTCCGAATGCTCCAGTTATATCTATCTAGGTCGGGAAATCAGTGTGATGAACGACCTAGCTCCAGAGCTGAGCAGAAGAAGACGAACGGTTTGGGAAGTTCTCGAGAGCATCGAGGATGTAGTGAAGAGAGCAAGGAACACCCGACTCCCTTCCCACCTTTTCGACTCAACGGTACTTCCTGCTCTAACGTATGCGTCAGAAACCTGGTCGCTGCGTAAGTATGATGAAAGGCAACTCAGCGTTAACGAACGCGCAGTCGAAAGGACGATGCTAGGAGTGTCCCGTTCCACACAAGTAAGGGATGAGATCCGAAGCTCCGATCTGTGTCAATGACCAAAAATCAAATATGCCGTTCTGTACGCCAAACAGCCGAAGGTAAGGTGGGCCGGACACGTAATGCTTATGAATGACAACCGATGGAGAAGAGCCGTTAGTGACTGGATTTCCCGGAACGTCAAACGAACTGGAGGAAGACCACCGACTCGATGGTCAGAGTTCTTCACAAAGAGCCTTGAAGAAAGATATGATGCTCGACGAGTCCCTAGAGCGAGCAGAACCCACTGGGCTACTCTTGCACGCGACAGGGAAAAATGGAAGATTTACTGGCGCTCGCTCGATTCACTCGACGATCAACGGGACTACAGCTGATGCAGGTGACAGGTGATAACTCAAAAGACCGACTTTCTATAAACCTCGGCATAGATAGTTGACATATTTGTTCGTATGACCTTATGAACTGGTCCTGTTTAGCTGATGCGAGGTTGGTATAGGTCTTCGTTGTCGTTGTTGTTGTCGCTGTTATTCTTGTTGGTCGATGGCTGATGTTTCGGCGATTTTGCCTTCCTCAGAGCCGTGATGTTACTAGTGGGACTTGTTATAATTACAGTGAAGAGGTAGCACTGCAATAATGATGCTAATTATCACGAGCACGGTACTGGTTCGATCCTGCTCTAGGCTCACCGAAGCCTGTCATCCCTCCGGAGTAGGTACATTGGTTCCGGACGTGTCTGGGAAATGGTCACTCTCCGAAATATAATTATGAACGCTCTTATCCGGCTATCTCAGGTCCACAGAAAGAATCGACTCGACTAGCATTCAACGACATTGGTTATTAAAGAAAAATTGCCAAGGAGCAGCTAAACTCACGCACAGAAAAGTTTGTGATAGATTCCAGGAAAGGAACCTAATGCGAGAAGTACTGGGATCCGGACGGTAGATGTGAAAGACGGCTCTTGTAAAAAAAAGCTCTATAAATACAATCATGAAAGATACTGAATACTTGAAATAAAACTTGTTCTTAGTAGTAATATGGTGTGAGATTGCATTTATAACAAAACTATATTTCTAATATTGGGACAGTTATTGCCGATATGAAGAGAAGAAGCAATATGGAAATGTATTGGCGCCAAAATGGGAATACTTAATGAATGGGCGGACTGCTTGCCTCTACCTTGCAGCAGCTTCTTATCTCTTCACTGGAACTTTGCTATAGCACAAATTGGAATGTTTTCTCTTTCACAGATATATTCTTTTAAACAAAAAAAGCATAGAACTTTAAATAAAGTGCATCATTGGAAAAGTATGATGTTCAGTGTGTCCCTCAAGCGAGTACAGTTCATTATTCCCAATACTGGTAAGCTTCAGTGGTCCACGGAAACTAATATAGGAGGTTGTTGATGCCTGTACGACTCACTCAATGACTGGCTAGTCTATTGACTTAATACGATTTATTCTGTTATCACAATTTCAACTCCTTATTTACTGCCTACTCTTTTTAATGGCAGGATATATTGCGGAATATAACTTTAATGATGCTGAGATATTTGCAAAAACTCCGGAACGAAGGTGTCTGCGCTGGGGAACGAACGCGCTATTGTCCTTTCCGAGGAGTAACACGTTCACCACCACACCATGCGGGACCTTCATTTCGCCTGCCTCTCAGCTAGTTCTATCAATCCCTCCCACCAGCAATCACCATATCTCAGCATCATTGGAGTTATATTTCGCAATATATCCTACCATTAAAAAAAGTAAAAAGTGTCTCGACCAAATATGCCTCCATAATGCAGTCAAATACATGACAAATCCTTCAGGAATTGATCAACGATAAGGGCTTTATGCTGTACCTTCTTTATTAATATTTTCAGTGATTATTCTGAACCATCAACTCAATTTTTAACGAACTAAATTCACTATTTTGTTCTAGCAAAATGAGAACATCAGTGCTTATCGTTTCTCATTAATTCTCGACCATTTCTAGAAAACGACACAGCTACNGCTGCTAACTTTCATTTCACAAACTATATGAAGAAAAAAAAACATAAACCCAACTTTTCTGTAAAAATTACTCATTTACGTATGCTTTCTCTCTAGAGCGCGACACCTTCCTTATGAGATGGGATCTAGGAACAGGATAGCCATTACAAGAATGACATAAAATAAGTTTAAAATTATAGTAAAATTTTAGGAATGAATCGATAATGAGCATGAGGCTCTGTAATGACTAGGGCCATCTAGTTGTTGACCAGTCCTTTGTATTTCCCATAGATTAGGTTGATTTTAACAGGCTTTGGTGGGAATAGGAGGAAAAACGGTAGAAACTGATAGCAGGGTACAACTACAATGATGCAGAGATATTTGCAAAACTCCGGACCTCAGGTCTCTGCGGTGGGGAACGAACGCGCTATTGTCCTTTCCGAGGAGTAACACGTTCACCACCACACCATGCGGGACCTTCATTTCGCCTGCCTCTCAGCTAGTTCTATCAATCCCTCCCACCAGCAATCACCATATCTCAGCATCATTGGAGTTATATTTCGCAATATATCCTACCATTAAAAAAAGTAGGCAGTAAATAATAAGTTGAAATTGTGAATACAACTATATCCTCAGCCTAACTGGGTTCGTTGCCGATTTGGGCTCCCAGATCAATCCCGCTGACGGGTGATTGCTGATGACAAAAGATCGATAGAACTAGCTGAGATACATGCAAATCGAAGGACCCCGATGGTGTAGTGGTGAAGTGCGCTGCTCCCCGGTAAGGACAACAGCGCGTGTTCGTTCCCCACTGCATACACCTGTGGTCCGGAGTTTTGCAAATATCTCAGCACTTCATACGAGTTATATTTCACAACATACCCTGCCATTAAGAAGAAAAAGAGTTAAGATTGTGATCAACTTTTTATTTACAGCCTTCCTTCATCCTATTCTATTTATTTATTTTTACTCATTCATTATTTATTTAGTTCACGAATGAGCTCACCAAAATTAAGTTAGCAATACAAAGTATTGATGAAGCGTAGAAAATAAGAAAAGCTTTCAAAGTAACTGCTTTTTCATTCCTTGCTTCCAGGTCATTTGACTGCATCTGTGAAGTGGAATAAATTTTTTATATTTTGTCTTCTGGTGCTATGTTTTAGAAGACGAACAAATAACAGTTGTAGCTGTGTCGTTTTCTAGAAATGGTCGAGAATTAATGAGAAACGATAAGCACCGATGTTCTCATTTTGCTAGAACAAAATAGTGAATTTAGTTCGTTAAAAATTGAGTTGATGGTTCAGAATAATCACTGAAAATATTAATAAAGAAGGTACAGCATAAAGCCCTTATCGTTGATCAATTCCTGAAGGATTTGTCATGTATTTGACTGCATTATGGAGGCATATTTGGTCGAGACAAAGACTCACAGTGGCTTGCTGATGTTCGACGTCAGTGCTGATGTCCTCCCAGAGAAGTCTTCTACCATGTTATTGACGCAAGAGGGATGGAGAACTTGATAAACCGAGGGCGCGGAATCGAACCAGTGATCGGTCAAGTGTGTCTTTGAGAGCACCTCCAACCACAGTGCTACGCACTCCCCACTAATAGTAAAGTGTAGGGCAAAGGATTTGCCAATTTAGAATCCTTTTTAGTATAATACTTATTGACCGAATGTCTTGCTTTGCTTTACTGTTTTTCTTATTTAACTGTTTTCCTTCCCTCTTCTCGATTTTTCTTTTCCATTGTTTATGCCACGATGTAATATCTTGTTCCTAAAGACATTTTTAAGGTCATTCTTTCTATATGCGTCTCTGAGTAAGATGACACGTCGTATGCAACAAGGAGGCCAGGCGACGTTACCTTTCGTCAGCACGCTTTTTAGAAGGCACAGTGATCAGGTAAGAAAGTATAGAGATGCCCACTTGAATTCTTAAGTGTTCCATTTTCTTTAAAAGATCTTTTCCACCTTAGCACATTTTCCATATAAATATTACGTTGCTACTTTGACATGACTTCTTCGCAGCTGTCTCAGTTTATTATGGGTTTCAAAGGTCGTCACTGCAAGTAGTTATTACCTTTTTGGATGTGAAAAAGATGTATCACTTTGCCGCTTGGTTCATTCTTAATAGAGCTCCCGGATTAAAACGTCAAACCTTCTTAGCGTGAAAAATCCTAGAAAGGTAGAAACATATACTGTAAACCTAAACACCAGTACTTTGATAAATGTCATTGAATTTTCGAAGAGATGACTCACAAATACTGCACTGATCATTTTGCAGCTGTTTCAACAGAAAATGGAACATCGGGTAGCGGTGACTGTATGCGCGGTTGTAACTTCTTTTACCATCACCCAGGTGAGGAAATTGATTCTCCATAACTCAAATCCTTCATTTCCAGTAACGCCTCGCTGTTCTTTTTTTCTGAATTCTTAGGAGTTTTTATAACTGTTTCATGAGATATAAAAAGTTAAGGAGAAAAAAATCATAGCCTACCGTGGTCTTCAAAGCTGACCTATTGAAGTAATCGCATCGACGATACGTTTAATCAAGGGCAGATAGAGGAACGTGGGGGGCGGGGATTGGGCCTTTTACCTCCTGGTCGACGGCATTACTAACCACTGCGCTCAAAGATTTATTGTAAATATGACTTAGATGCTTTCGAATTAAGTGCACAAGAAGTAAGGCTAATTCGATCAGTAAAATAACTAGTGTGAAGTAGTTAAATTCCTGTTAGGAAAGCGTAGAATTCATCGCATTCCAAAGGATTGAATTTCAGAAGAGGCAATATGTTTCTGCATAGAAAGGATGGTGCCAAAAACGGTAGAAATCGGGGTCAATTGTGCAAGGGCAGAATCAGAGTGTGTCGAAATTTAAGCAGCAAAAGTGATGACAACACTGGAAACTTAAAATCTAAATGAATCTCTGTTGAACAATGCGTACTTGTTCGTATAAAGTTTTGCTCAATAGTCACCATAAGTGGAACTGTAACTGACATCAAGGATAAAGGTACCTTGTGGTCAGACTAGATGTTGCAAATGATGAAAAGTGTTCTAACTATAACCAGAGCTGCTTATTTGACTGAAGAGCCCCATTTGAATGGAAAAGCACTTGTATCAAGCTGGTCGCAAAGTTGTATAAATATGGTGTGAGTTGGAAATTCTGGTATCTGCAAAACTCCGGACCGCAGGTGTCTGTGGTGGGAGAACGAACGCGCCATTGTCTTTCCCGGGGAGTAACGAGTTCACCACCACACCATGCGGGTCCTTCATTTCGCGTGTCTCTCAGCTAGTTGTATTGATATTTCGCCATCAGCAATCACCCGTCAGCGGAAGTTATATTTCGCAATATATATATATACCAAGAGAACATATATATATATACCCTGCGATATATATATATATATATATATATATATATACATATATACCTTGCCGTTAAAACAAGTAGGCAGTAAATAATAATTCAAAATTCTTGTATCATTTTCCCATTCCAGGAAAGAAAGGAGCTTGTTTAGCTAGGGGCGCTGGATCTAAACTATGGTGTTGTGTGTGTTACAGGTTACCTATGACCACTGCGCTACATGTACCCCAATGTAGAGTAGTTGGATGAAATTCTATAAATATGCTAGGCGAAAATGAAGCTCATAAAGAACTACGATGTTACTAAACCTGAGGAAAGACTTAGTCCCAGCTTCAGGACGATTTGATCATCTCTTAGCGATAGGTTGGAGACCATGTTCTCTTGGTACAAATTTCTCAAATCATTTTCAATTATATGATGAGCTCATCATTCAAAAAAGATATTAGAAGGTGAAGTCCTTCCACGTAACGAGTACGATAAAATAAATGCAGTGTCGTCATAAAGCTCGTGTTCGCTTAACATGAATGTTAAGTAACAACGAAATAGATTTTCCAGAACTTGTTTCCCACTTTTTTGTCAAAAGTTTTATTTTTTGGAAGAAATATGCATTTCATGACTCAATTTCAGGCCCCGTCGGCTGTTGTTCTTTTTTCGAGGTCAGTGTGGGATGATCGACCTTTAGAATCCGACGGAAGCTGGTTAGTTCCATCTTCGATCGCTCCAGGAATCTTCTTAAATCAATAAACTTGGGAATGGAAAAATCTTTGTCTCAAGTGCCGTCAGTCGAGTCACGAGGCAGACAATGCCATTTTATAAGAAGGATTTGATAAAAGATCAGCCCTATTCTGAAAAAGAGTTGGGAAAAACCTTTATTACAGGTACAATCTGCAAGTGATTACCAGTTTTCTGGTGATAATTGGAAAATGTCTGAATTTCATAGTGTTCTGCTTGAGTTCGGAGAATTTTCGTCAAAAATTATTGGCCTCGCTTCGTACCAGATACGGCCGCATTAGCGAGGAGAAGTGAGTTGCGCTTTCTCTCAGGGTCTTCTTGCTCCTCATTGGAAAATAACCGTGCTTAAAGTTTTTTTTAAATCGGAAACGTCGCTTTCAGACGATGTCATTCTGTGGTGACAACGTACACTCGGTGTGACAGTCGAGACTCTCGCATGCTTTCTGCGAAAAAATCATTTCAAAGTATATAAACGCATATTTGATGTGTGGTGATTTGTTATTTGTTAATAAATATTGTAAATATTTCTTATATCGTTTGCTCTGGGCGCGTGCAAGTGGTCGAAGGCGCCCTGTAATACCCTTAGGATCGGCCCCCAAGCCCGAGGCTTACCAAGACTTCCATCCTTCCGGGATCGGCAAATTGCTACCGGACTTGTCTGGGAGGATTGCAGCACTGGCTCGTTACATCAGTAGGCTACCGCGAGTCATTGTAAAAGCCACATACGCATTCAATCATCTCCAAACGCTTTCGTTTGATGGAGTGCGGCACGACTCGGTGTTTCAGGCAGTGGCGAGGAAAGAATATCGTTTGTCTAGCGAAGACAAGAGTACTGGACATCAGAACGCAAGTACTACATGCCTTTCTTTGATACAAGCAATACAACATGTAAGCGCAATTGAAGAAGTACAAGTGGAAGGAATCTCACCATGTTCAGTATTTGGAGGATTCCATTTGGAGGAGAATAATGGGTTCTGAAGGAGGAGAAACGCCGAAACGTCAGCTATTGTATGCTAGTAAATTCTATAATATCAATCTCGTGTTTGCTTATCGAAGGAAGGCAGTGAACTATCAATCAATGCCAGGCTTAATAGAAAGTTGGTCCTGGAAATATCTTAGCGCTGTTACCATTTCCTATGATCTATTTCCATGATGGCAATATATTCTGCAGCATAAGGGATGTTGTGTTTTCTGACACGTCTTCAAGTAGTATTTCCAAAGAAATCGTGATTGGAGGTGCTACACTGTCTCGGCCTCTCCGACAGTGTAATGGGACTTCGCATCATATCTCAGCAGGTTTTCAACAGAAACCTCTGATTGTAAGCATCACTACAGTTTTACAGGTTTTACGTACAACATCTGTTCTCCCGTTGATCTTCGGATGACTCGAGGGACCGTAGGACGTCATTGAAGTCTCCATTTTTCCTTGCAGTGTGCAAAAGCAACCCGGTCGATTCTGCTGGCTCTGGGGACTTGCTGAACATCGCATCATTCTTTTAGGATCTTCAAAAAGAACTCTGACCTTCGAGTCGGTAGCCTTCGTACTACGCATCTGACGTCCTGTGGAAACCACCGGTTAACGATTTTTATGTATCAGTTGCAGCCTAGGTGCATCACGGGTTTAGCACACCTGATTTGGGACGTTTTGGCGTGTGGAACATCGTATTTAATTTGTGATCATTGACGTAGATCGGAGTTTCGCAAATGAACATAGTTAGTAAAGGAAGCATACGGTAATATAGAAAATATGAGTTACTTGGCGAATAGTTAGTATAAAGCGGATTTGTTTCTTATGGCTCCATCCATGCTTAATGAAATGAATAACGCCGAAGCATACACCTATGTAAATCTGGGTCTGGAATTCAACTTGATAAACGACTTGGCTCTAGAGCTGAGCAGAACGAAGCGCATTGGGAAGCTTTCAAGAAAATCGAGGATGTAGTGAAGAGAGCAAATAACACCCGACTCCGTGCTTACCTTTTCGATGATTCCTCCTGCCTTAACGTAGGCGTCGGAAACCTGCTGGCTACCTAAGCAGGATAAAGGATCAATTAGCGTTATTGAAGGTGCGGTCAAAAGGACTATGCTAAGAGTTCCCAAGATCGACTTTCTATTAACCTCGGCATTGGAATAGGAATGTGTCGTTTTCTTGTTCAGCAATCGCGAGGTTTTTAAACAGCATTCATTTACTTCCATAGAAAAACAATACACAATACAACACTAGCTGACGTTTCGGCAGTATCACCTTCCTCAGAGCCGCTTTTTCGTGACTTCCAATGAGGAAGTTTAGAACAGCTGATTATAGTCGCATATGATTGACGACTGTGGCGATACTGCCGAAACGTCAGCTAGTGTTCTATTGTATTGTGTTTTTCTGTGGAAGTAAATGAATGCTGTTTAAAAACCTCGCGAATGCTGAACAAGAAAACGACGTATTCATATGCTAAGAGTTTCCCGTATAATGAAAATGAGAGAGGAGATCGAAAGCTCCGACCTATGTCAATGATCATAACTTCATTACTCCGTTTTCCACCTTTTATAAAGTCAGCATTGGTATTTTCGGATTCCAGAGCTGTGCTTTTCTTAAACTTTCCATGGCGACTATAACTTCACAGGAAGGAATGCAAGGTGGTTTCTCTCCAGCGGTCACTGTGAAACGAAAAGGTTGGTGTAGAACTTCTCTACTAGTAATTCTATATCAAGGTTGGAAGTTTCAGTGACCCTTTCTTCGTACACCAGCCCTGATGGCGGAAGATTGCGCTCCCACAACTCCCGACGGCGTTTCCTCACATGAGTTCGTTTTTGTGCTGCTCTTAACAATTCTTTTTGCTTCTACCTGTGTATGTTTTCCTGCAAACCCTGCTGCAAGCTCCTGTTTTCTTCTTTTGCCTACTCAGAAGATGTAGTTATGTTTCTGCTCGTCGAATGAGGTCAACTGCTCTGCAACACAATATTGTCTCCACCACGGTGTCTATCGTTCCCAGCTAATGAACGTCTACTTCTTCATAAAAGTGTCCAACGATGACTACGATACTTTGAAGTCCGTCTATGCAAAAACAGGTAATTTTTGGAAGGCTGCTCTATTTTTATTACGACATGATCTACCATGTAAATAAGACTGGGTTCGTTTCAAAGAGCTCCTGTGGCACAGTGCTCGGAGGCGCCCTACAACACACACGCAAAATCCATTCACGCGTCCACGGCCCACCAAGCCCTCCATCCCTCTGGAGTCGGCAAATTGGTACCAGACTCGTTTGGGAGGATCGCAGCACTGGCTCGATGCTTCGGTGGGCCTTTTTCGCTTTAAAAAGTAATGGAGAAATCGTTGTTTCTGAGAATCTTCCGAACAGAACTCGTAGGGAAAACCAGGAAGTTCGACGGAGGATGGTAGCATAGCCATGCCAGTAAGAAAAAACGAACGATATCCTTTAGGTGAGTTATAAATTTCGTCGCTTTTAGTCTATTGTTTCACTAACTGTGAGGCGTTACGGTCAATTCTTGATAGGACACCTTTGCCATAAACGCTTTGAATTGGTTTGAAACCTGTGAAGGCTGTATCCATAGGATAGCGCCTTTCGTATTGGCTTTGATCACATTGATTTCCATTTTCTTCATTTTTTGATTTTTTTCCTTTGATTCTTTTAAAAAATTTTTAATTGATTTTTTGATTTTTTAAAATTTTAAAAAAATTTTTTGATTTCTTTACTTTTTTTTTGATTTTCTTTGATTGAACAATTTTACCATAACCCTATGCATACTACATTTGCTAATTCATTTATTTTTTTACTCTCACATGACCTCTTTTCTCATAGTGTACTCAGCGCAACTCTTCTCGTATTCGATTGGTTTACTTGTATTGACCATACACGAAGGCCTTCAAATATCGCGTGTGCGTTCAGCAGCTGCTTGAGGATTGTCGTCTTCACTCTGATGGTCGTTGACTGCTGGTCGACTCGATTCTACCTCTAATTCCAGGATAGCGTGCTAGGGTGTGTTCCCATGACATGCAGTCGCCAACTCTTGTGGAATGTAAAGAACGAATTGACCCCTAGCAAATGTGGTACCAATTGCGCGACCCCTGAAGGATTTGCCTTGCCCATATTGAACGGCATCACTGTCTTACAACGATGATTGTTTGTTTGGGTGGCCCGTCCTCACTAGTTTTGCAGGTCCTAGCATACCTTCCATTTTTTCGGAGTTTTGCTGGTTTAGCCATTGTGGTTCCCTGGAATCCCGAGGTCAGCTTAGCCAAAGTCTGCCCCATGTCGTCACCACAGACGGTGGTGGATCCTGGTATTGGTTTACTCTTAGCTGGGTTTCCTGATGCAAACGCCGGACTCCTTCTCAGCCTGAGAGGCCCTGCTGGGAGGACTAATCCTCCCGCTATATATTGCAGCCCGACACCCAGGAACACCCAGCCACGATGAGGCAATAAACCGTTAGGAGGACAGTAACAAGAGCAAACAGTATCCTACAAACTATTAACACCTATAGAGCAACTCAGCAAAACCAGCTCTATAAATCTATGAGGTTCCCAAACCCTAAGCACTAAGTTTTTCGAAAAATCACCGTCGTTTTCGGTCCAAAAGAGATTAATCCTCGGCGTCGTCCGATGCGGCAGTACACAATTTAGGCGTCGTCTCGAATTTGTCGAAGTCTAGAGCGCGAAAAAAATAAATTCAAATCCTCTTGGTCTTTACGGATCAGTTGTTTTACTTTTCGTCTTTGTTTCCCACTCTGTTTCGAACACGTACCGAGCAAATCACTTTCAAAACCGTTTTGTGTAATTTGTATGTTTGTCGGTGTTAACTGATATGAGGGACGAGGCTTGAGTGTGTTAGGCTTACGTCAATTTGATCAATATTGATGGGAAATGGTTGTTTGCTGCTTAAATAGCGCTTACAGATTTCAAATCCAGCAGCTCGATGACAAGCTCAGAATCGTTCTTGAAATTTCGAGAAGCTCGTGATTGTGAGTGGGTGAGTGTCGACCCGGAGTTTTTTGTTTCTAAGCATTTCCACTACCTATTACGCTAGTCATTTTTTACCGTTAGGTCGCTGTTTAGTTTTCTTTCCTTTGCAGATCTCCGATGGTGAAAGCGAAGACGCTCGAGTTCCTAGGGAGTCTACTCCCGTAAAGGTATGTATTACAATGCAATTGTCGCGTATGCAATCGTTCGTTCTTTAAAAAACCTCGTTCGTTTTCCATTAAATCGTTTTGTTTTGCCTGCATGGTGTGGAAACTGGCGGTGATGGTTTATCACCTCATCGTGGCTGGAAGGTGTTCCTGGGTGTCGGACCACGATGTGAAACGGGGAGATTCATCCCCTCAGCAGGGTCTTCCAAGCTGAGAAGGTGTACGGCATTTCCATCGGGAAGCCCAGCTAAGAGTAAACGAGTACCAGGATCCACCATCGTCCTGGTGTCAAATTGACTGCAAATCTCCTTCTGATCTAAAAGGGCGGCGACTACCTGTGGTGGTGAGGACCTGGGGCAGACTGGCTATGCTGATCTTGGGACTCCGGAGAATCACAAAAGAAAGTTTAACCAACAAATCGCCGAAAGTGGAAATTGTGCTGGGGCCTGCATAAACAATGAAAGCGAGTCCAAGTAAATATATGGTATGGAAGCGTGGAGATTTCTTCACCTTCGCATCTCAAATATGCGGATTGTGCTATTTTAATGATACAGTCCATATGGTAGAGAAGGTCTATACGATTATTTCCTACCATTCATTGCGAAGTTAATAGGAGTTAATGGAGTGAGGTTGGGCAGTGTCCTCATCTTTTTTGTTTATGAAAACTTCTGTTTCTTTCATGCTTGTGGTACAACTTCGTTCCCTTTCTCGTCCACTCCAAAATCTGCCGATTCTATTCCGGTGAGCTAATTCCATCAGATTTTATGTTCTTCGTAACGTATTTTACAACGATGATCTGTTAGATGCCGTCATTATCGGAATCAATAGCATCGCTGTCTCTTTGTGAAGAAAACGTCAAGGATTCTTTTCATGGTATTCCTTCTTGTTACACTTTAATTCATTTCACTGAACTGGATTCTATGCTGCAGAACGTGATGGAGATAGAAGTCGGTCTTTCATTGGAAGGATACGATCTCCCGGTTGGTTTCTTGTGTTTTTTTTTTAAATCGCAGGGGGGGGGGGGGGGGGGGGGGCACTGATTAGAGGTACCACTGCAGCACACACGTCATAGTTGGTCCGATCTCACGGCCCGTGTAAACGGAACCTCCTATCCCTCAGGGGTCGCGATGAGTGCCACTCGTGTCTGGAATGTAAAGCCATTAACTTTGTGCATCCACCACAAGTAATTGTCTAATACGGTCAAATATGCCTTCAGCATATATGGTGCATCCCTACGATACAAATCGCTCTTAATTGATAAATCCTTGAGAGAATGGTTAAAGCCGAAGTCCTTTTGTTTTATAGCTTTAATTATTCTTTTTATTAAATTGGCAGTTTTACTCAGTGCTCATGAAGAAATTCTTTAAGAAGGCCGCAATTTGAACTCTTCCGTCGTTTTCCAATAACGAATTAAAAGCACATTGTTTACAATTCTGTAGGTGGTAAATAGGTAATAAAGATAAAAGATAAGGCTTTCGGCGTTGATCTATCCTTGTACCAAGCGTTCGACTGCACTACGAATCGTTGGAGGTAATCGAATCCATATCTGGTCTTTACAATAACTCCCGGCGGCCTACCGATATATCGAGCCAATGCTGCTATCCTCCCAGACAAGTCTGGTACCAATTTGCTGACCTCAGAGGAATGGAAGGCTTGGTGTGAATCACGGGTGCGGGGATCGATCCAACGTGTGTGTTGCAGGGCGCCTCCGACCACTGCGTTACACTCGCCTATCAATAGGTAACAGTTTTATGAATTGTTTATGTTTCTGGTTCAAAGGAGAGCTAGAATCTCTTTTCTACCTTTTACATTACATCTATTGGTATTACGTACAATTTGTTTTAAAGTCCACAGGGCAGTTATGACGTCTTTACTATCCATCTTAAAGGCTTGGTTATTGACTTTTATCGTGTTTATAAATCGGAGTTTATGGAATGAACGTTGTTACTCTTAGCCTTTCTATTTGCTGCCTACTTTAATTTTTAACGACAGGATATCATGTGAAATACAACTAAGATGATGCTGAGATATTTGCAAAACTCAGGACCGCAAGTGTCTGCGGTGTGGAACAAGCGCGCTATTGACCTTTCCGGGGAGTAATGCGTTCAGCACCACAGCATGCGGGTCCTTCGTTTCGCCCGTCTCTCAGCTAGTTCTATGGATCTTTTGTCATCAGCAATCACCCATCAACGGGATTGATCTGGGGAGCCCAAATCGGCATTGAACCCAGTTGAGCTGAGGCTATAGTTATAATCACAATCTTAACCTTTTTACTTGCTGCCTACTTTGATTTTTAACGGCAGGGTATGTTGCGAAATATAACTTTTATAGTGCTGAGATATTTGCAAAACTCCGGACCGTAGGTGTCTGCGGTGGCGAACGAACGCGCTATTGTCCTTTCCGGGGAGTAACGCATTCACCACTACACTATGCGGGTCCTTCGTTTCGCCTGTCTCTCAGCTAGTTCTATCGATCAGGACTGAGAAGCAGGCGATACGAAGGATCCACATGGTGTGGTGGTGAAGTACGCTACTCCCCGGAAAGGACAATAGCGCGTTCGTTCGCCACCGCAGACACCTACGGTCCGGAGTTTTGCAAATATCTCAGCACTATAAAAGTTATATTTCGCAACATACCCTGCCGTTAAAAATCAAAGTAGGTAACAAGTAAAAAGGTTAAGATTGTGATTTCGGCTTCGACCTCAGCTTAACTGGGTCCAATGTCGATTTGGGCTCCCTGGATCAATCCCGTTGACGGGTGATTGCTGATCGCAAGTAATCGATTAGAACTAGCTGAGAGACAGTCGAAAAGAAGGACCCGCATGGTATGGTGGTGAACGCATCACTCCCCGGGAAAGGACAATAGCGCGTTCGTTCCCCACGGCACACACCTGTGATCCGATGTTTCGCAGATATCTCAGAATCATCTTAGATATTACTCTTATTATGCAGAATTTAGTCTATTCTTTTTCTTCCAGCTCCTCTGTCACCATACTCTATGAGATTGCTCAAGGACCCATCGTCAGCGGGGAAACTGCGTGATCGTTTGCTACGCAACACGCTAATTAGGAATGGAAAAGACTCAGTAAGCCATCAATATCGTATACAATAGTAAGCTTCGCTAACGTAAAAATGTATGGTCGTGCGTGGCGCAGAGTCAGAGGAGCTCTGCAATACATATGGAATCGACTCCCGCGTCCTTGGCCCACCAAGACTTTCATTTATTTGGGACCGGCTAATTGTTGCCAAACTAATCTGCAAAGATAGCAGCACTGTCTCGATACATCGGTTGGCTACTGCAAATCATTGTAAAGGCCAGATATGCGTTGAGTCATCTCCAAACGATGAATAATGAAGTCGAATGCATGGCGTATCCTTCAGGGATTGATCGATGCCGACAACTTTCTTTTTTATCACTTTGCCATAGAAATACTGTTCATTTGTTTTTGAGACCTCTCATATTTTCAGTGGAATTGAGGTACAGCTTTTCCCCAATGTGTTTTTGAAGGAACTAAATGAACTTCTTATATTTAGTTTGAACTTTGGTTGCTTTTATTGGGCCTCTCTACGGAACGCCTATCCTTTTTATTTAGAAATCTCAGTGAATTTGTTAGTGTTTATTTTATTAAGATCCTTGGTGCTTTTAGGTCATAGATGACACTGAATGAAGATTTACGCTGTCTCGTACGAACCTTTTCGGAACTTTCACTGCATATTTTTCTCATAGTACTGTGAACCTCATAGGGTGTTCCATCTTCTAACCAGTACTATTCATGAATGGCTTGTTTGCTCGTTTTCCTTAAAAACATTGATTGTAGGAAATCCGCTTCCGGCGCCCTCTTTCAAATTTGAGAAGCGAAGCTGCTGATGTACGCTTCTTATGCACTCAACTTCCTGAAGATGAAGTGGTTGAAGAGTCGGATATACACGAGCGTCTTTCTTCAAACGACGATGATATAATTGTATTAGATGACAGCGTTGAGATGTGTGATGTTGATAGGGATAGGAAAGCAATAAGTGACGAAATCATCAAACCTGACACTATAATAATTGAGTCATCTTCGGAGGATGACAAGGTGTCAGAGAATGATAATAACATCTCTACACATTCTCCACCGAAGCCGCCGAAGCCGTTGCCGCAAGACGTTGAGGTACGGTATTATTCAACTGATGAACATATCTTACATGCATTATTGGTATTGTTGTAGGTAGGCTCGGCAATACCCAAATATTCCAAAGAAACTACCGCAAGTTTGGAGCTACGACTCGAAAGTTCTCGTGTAAACTTTTGTTTTTAAATGTATTACCGGTACACCTTTTTGTCTACTTATGCCAGCATTTGTAGAAATTGCTCGTACATGCCCCATTTTTGCCAGATGGTGGTGCTCGCATACACCGACAGATTGAAGCGATTACGCAGGAATTGCAAAGAAGGAGGGAGATATGTTTTTTGAAATAGTAAAGCTGTCCTCATTCGTGTCAAAATTTATGAGAACATGGATATTTTAAGGACCTGCTGAGGAACGTCATTGCTTTGTAGCAGCTGGAAAAGAGGAAGACGTTTCGGAAAAGGAAAACAGAAAACACGGTTCTGTTCTCGTTTCAGTACCTCGTCGAGGTTCGTTTAGTTGAACACATGATTTAAATAAAATGGAACCTAGTATCAGTTGTTTCCGATATCAACGATATTCTCATTGATGCACAACATCCGATCTATCGTGGTATACAGGAGAAGGCATTAACAGAACTGCACAAGTAAGATCTGTGATTAAATACATTTACAACTTATTAGGATATTGGTAAGCTCGCTAGGATTTTGACATATTAGGGTATTTTATGCTTTCTTCCTCTTAAATTCTTCTTAAATTAAGAGCACTTATGTCCCAACCTGATGCCAAAGAGCTCACAAAAACTCCCGCTGGATTTTTGTATCCTTTGAAGGAACATCAGATGGCTGGACTAACGTGGATGATATGGCGCGAGTCACTTTCCCCAAAGGGTGGTATTCTTGGTACGTAGAGTGCTGCATCAGCTATTATACCATTACCCTTTTATTTCCACTATTTATTTTCCTAGTAGTTGTGGTGACAGCATGATTTATTACTATTCAAATTACATCGATGGTTTACTATAGAATTTTCTCATTGAAGCAAGAGCGATCGAATTTTCAGTATTTCATTGCGATGTGTTATAATTGTCTTTTGATCTTCACGTGCATACGCTACATCCTATCTATGCTTCAGCTGATGAGATGGGATTGGGGAAGACGTTATTGGTAATTGCATTAATAGCGACTGGGAAGTCTGGACGTGAGCAACGGAGACTTGAAGGAGAAGATAGTGAAGACAAAGAGCGAAGCTCGATTGCCCCTCAGCAAAGGTAATGGATCATCTCGGCGCTTTTTACCTGGCAAATTTCTTTTTTTTAGACTACTTTGTTTTAAGTGATACGGACAGCTCACTACTTAGTAATCTTGCAGTCTTACGCCTTCGAATGCAACTCTTATAATTGCACCAGCTGCGCTGATTTACCATTGGGAAAGCGAAGTTAATCAGAGATGTGAAGTTGGACTGTTAAAGGTTGCAGTCTACCACACTAATAGAAAGCACGTTAACCACGAAATGTATGACTTTCTTATTTCTTATCCAATTCGTTAAATTAAAGTTAAATTTATATTCTTTCATCAATTTATTGCAGGTTGGCGACGAATGACATTGTAATCACCAGCTACACGTTGGTTGCGAATGAATTAAGAAATGATGACCATGTAAATCTTAGTCTTCTATGATGTGAGCTCATATCACAATAATTACACGATCTTTAGAAAAGGAACACTCTTGCTAAAATTCATTGGTCACGGATTGTTCTTGATGAAGCACACTGTATTAAAAATAGGAAAACGAAAGCAGCGAAGGTGAGTGACATACCTTAACTAGTTTCCTCATTCTGCTTAAGCTACTGATTCACTGTGCTCTCCATTAATATTGTTCTTGTCTTCCTCCCATACCGCCTCATCGTGGCTGGAAGCTCTTCCTAGCTGTCGGGTTGCGATATGCAGCGGGGGATTCATCACTCCGGCAGGGTCTCCCAAGCTGAGGAGTCCGGCGTTTCCATCAGGAAGCCCAGCCAAGAGTAAACCAATATTGGGACCCACCATTGTCTTGGTAGCAAACTAGTCGCATGATGGCAAATTTCTCTCTGATCCATAAGGGCGCCGACTTCACGTGGTGGTGACGACCTAGGGCAAACATTGGCTAGGTTGATCTCGGGAGCCGTGAAATCACAGTGGCTAAACCAGCAAAACTCAGAAAAATTGGAGATTATGCTGGGGCCCGCACAGTCAGTGAGGGCGGGTCATGCAAGTATTCAAGTAAGTGTGTCGGGTACTTTTTTCTAAATTAAACTCAGGTTCTTAACTCTTTTATTTACTGCCTTTTCTTCTTAATGGCAGGTTATGTTGCGAAATATAAATCGTATGAAATGCTGAGATATTTGCAAAATTCCGGACCACAGGCGTATGCAGTGGGGAACGAACACGCGCTGTTGTCCTTACCGGGGAGCAGCGCACTTCACCACTACACCATCCGGGTCCTTCGCTTTGCATGTCTCTCAGCTAGTTCTGTTGTTTTTTTTTGCCAGGATGGTGTAGCGGTGAAGTGCGCTGCTCCCCGGTAAGGACAACAGCGCGTGTTCGTTCCCCACTGCATACACCTGTGGTCCGGAGTTTTGCGAATATCTCAGCATTTCATACGAGTTAAACTCAGGTTGCCTATTTTTCCTATTAATCCATCCCTACTATTTATATATCGGTCTTTGAGTGTTGCCTTTCAGTTAGATCACAATTTTGCATAACCGACCTGTTTGTCACAAAATCTTTTCCGAGATCCGATCGGAAGGCCTTTGACTCATTTAAGACATAAGCCGCTCATTAAAACTAGGCAACCAGGGCGTTGCTACTCAGCACATAAAAATCCTTTCTGGTCCATGGTGCTATTGTCTGGGAAAAACTGTTTCAAGCTACCTTCAAGAACAGAAGTGGAAATCGAAATGGAAAGTGAAAAATGGAAATCGAATGTTGGGAAAACACCATCTGCGGTTTGCTGGTGGTATCGTTCTTACAAGCTTAAACTCTGGTAAGGTAGAAAGATTGGTTGTAGACTTCGAAAATTCATTTGGGGAAATTCAGTCTTCACTTGAATCTCATGAAAGTGATATTAAAATCCGATTTGCTTTTCATGCTCTGTTGACACTCAACACAACAGTCCTCCTAGCCCTCTCTAATCCGTCAGAAACGTGGGTTGATACTTCAGCCACGTCAAGAATACTTCTCACTACTCATAGAGCGCTTGAGCAATGTCTTCTAAAATATAACCTGCACTCTGAATATCTAGCCGGAATGCGTAGGTCAGATCTTCGAAACCCATCCCATCTTCAGGATCCAGGAGAATATATATTGAGAGCGAAGTCCAGATGGGCCTGTGACATAATAAGAAAAAAAAGATGCTAGATGGACGAAAAGAATAGTGGAGTGGACTCCAACAGAATACATGTGTTCTCTTGGAAGATCACCGAGTGGATGGGCGGACGTGTTCGTGGCTAACAACAACCATTTGCACACGAAGATGGCAACAATTTCAGGATTAGGAAATAGGCCTCGCGGACGTCACCATGCTAAAAGCAGGCCATCATCATGTTGACGGAATTATTGCAGGAAAGACGAATGGAAATTATGCTGGGGCCCGCACAACTAGTAAAGAGAGGCCATCCAAGTATCCAAGTAAGTACGTATTAACGCTCAACAGAATGAATATTGTCGAATTATATAGCTGGATAATTGTGGTACGAGAAGTCAACAGAAACGATTTGGCTTCAGGTTTGAGGAGCAGGGAACGGGTGACTTGGAGGGCTTCCAAGAAAAGCGGCGATGTAGTGGATTGTGAAAGCACTAGAATTGCTCACAACTTAAAATGCCTATATGAATATCTTTATCGCTACTCTTTTGCGTTAGTGCACGCGTTCGTAGCCCAGGCGTTGCGCAAGAAGAATGGAACGTCACGCAGCACTGTTGAACGCACAGCCGAGCGCGATTTGTGAAATCCTGCACCACGCAACCGAAGGAGCAATTCTAAAGGTCTGGCTTACGTCGACGATCAAAGATCAAAGTTGCCGCTGTGCACGCCAATATGCTGAAGATTAGATGGGGCGGATAGATGATGCATGTGAACGGAACTATTGGACACGAAGTGTACAGGAAGAAAACTACCAACACTATGTTTATATGGTTCTTCGCGAAGATTCTTCAAAAGAAGTATGAAGTAGAACAAGTTCTTGGAGCTGAATCTATTGTGCCAGTTTCGCACGCATTAGAAACAAATGGGCATTTCAGTTTTTTCCAATGGCACCTGCGTGAGCCAGTCGACGATCGTTTGGAAGACATGTTATAGGTGGTACTCGCTCGCCATCTTATACCGTATTTATTTGTTTTGCAATAACAACAAGATGCGCTCATAATTGAAGCGATTATTTTCATTAGGTCCATGATATAAACGAGGCTTTATTTCTCCTAGATTGGAGGCATTTTGATTGTTTCCCCATTATGGTTGAAACGGAAAATCTCAGAAGGTCGAAATACTGCTTTCTTTGTCTTTTATATAGATGTCTTAAAGTATACGCAGTTGTAAAGACTTACGCAGTCGATTAAGGATATTCTTCCACATGCTACTGCTATTACCATTTGTAGGCAGTTTGTCGTCTGTCTTCCGATGCGCGTTGGTGTGTGACAGGAACACCAGTTCATAACAATTTATGGGATCTGTATTCGCTGATAAAGTTTGTACTTCCACTATTTTCGCCGTTATTGTTACTATATTTTTTCTAAATTTCATTATAGAGTTTTTTTTAAAGGTTTTTGAAGGTCGACCACTTTAGTGAGGAACGTTTCTGGAAAGAATACGTGATGTTATCTACGAGTTAGTCATTTATCAGTGTTTCTGAGAGGTTCACAACAACATTGCTAACTGTATTGGAGTTTTTGTGGTCAGTTAGTGTGTTTAAGAAGTCAGAATTTCCAGAGAAGTCAGCAGAACGACTAAACTTGTTAATGAAGAACTATGTGCTTCGTCGTGAAAAGAGCTCCGTGTCACCTATCACAGAGACGCGCTTAGTACGTGTTTGGATGAGCTGCTTTTGTTTTTTTATTGTTTTCATCGTTTCAAGTGACGGTTTTTGTTTGTCTGTTTTTGCTATTCAAATGGCTCATCTTCACGAGAATTTGAGATCCGGATCATCTTTCATCCAGTTTTTTACGCCTTCTGTCTGGCAAGATTTTTTACGTTGGGGTCATAAGAAAATTCTGTCAGAACGTCCCTAACGTTGCGCTTAGCTGCGATTCCGAAGGAAATATGGGAAGAATGTCAATGCATATATTTCCTTCTATTTTAAAAGATTTGCCTTCATATCCACTAAGCGGATCCGAGCACTTGCATGCGATGCGTTTCTTCTCCATGATGCACGAAAGTGTTCGAATATTCGAACCTTCTATACATGTTTGGCTGTTGTTTGAAGATCTGTTCTTTTTGAATGTCGCTGTAAGCTGGTGAAAGGTTTCCTTGGAACCTTGGGATATAAGTGCTAGAGCGTTTCCACTTGGATTGCAAGGTGTGACCTGCTCTCGAAGAAGTCTGGTATCAATTTCCCGACTCCAGAAGGATAACAGGCTTGATGAGCCTAGTGAGAGGTCTAACCAGCGCCGTGTTCGTTCTAACCAAGCACCACAGCTACTGCACTATTGGTCCAGTAATGAATATATCTGCGGTTTGATAATGTTTCAGGTAGAACTACCAGTGAAACACAACCATGACCATATACTTGACTTTTCTGATGGAGAGAGACGAGCATACGAATTAATGTATGAGGCCTCAAGGTAGATATACTACGATTCTATATTCCACCTTTGGTCCTTTTTTGATGCTTTGCAGAGCACCATTTGTTCTCAACGGCAAACTAGTGCTACTGGAAAAGTTTACAGTAATAGTCTTAGTTGCGCCGCTTTTTTTTTTATAGAAACTTCGGTTATATGTCATGTTTCGACAACTGAATTTATTTGATTTCGGCTATTTTATAGAACAATGGTGAGGGAGATGATAACTGAAGAAGAGGTAGAGCAGAAAATTGGTGGGAACAAAAAGACGGCCGCTATGCTATTACCTGCTAGGAATGTGTTTATAGGTGAGTTCAGTTCGTAGCTCATGTGAATTGGTGTTTTCCACTTTATGATTTTTCTAGGTTCAAACAGCGTGTCAAATCCAAGTACAAAGATTGGAAAGATGGGGTGTATGTTGGTCATGTTATTGCGTCTTCGTCAAGCCTGTATCCATTTTCATCTAACGAAGAATGTGAGTTGATCGATACACTTTTGACTAGCCTGCTGTTATTTTTCCGTCGGCGCGGAACTATTTGCATACTAGGCCGTTAATACAGAAGCATTTCAATCAATTGGGACAGAATATCAACTGACAGCAGAAGAACAGGAACAGTTGGCCAATATCACCATTGACAGTTACGTCGACTCGACTAGTTTCGAGGATCTAAGCCTCATTTTTAGAAGAAAACATGCAAGTGCTAAGGTAGTTTTTGTCTACAAGTTTGCAATTGCCACATTCTTAAATGACCGACCTCTTTGTAAAATATTCATGTTTTAAACGGTCTTAGCTATTTTCTTCGTGGTTTCAGATTCATTTCGCCTTGAACTTGCTTGAACGTATTTTGAAAGATAACGAAAAATGGTACTTATTTCCTTTTTCTTTGTTTTTTACTTGCTAAATTTATTTTAAAGGGCGTCGTAATTGACGCCAGGTAGTCTTATGTTTAAAAAATAGTTTTTGTTAAAAAGAAACAGTATAGGACGCAAAATCTGAAGTACACATTGCAGTGTCATGGTATCGCAGTGGACTTCATTTCTGAAGATATTAGAAAAACATATAGTGAAACGGTTCCGAGATGCGCAGTGTTCAACTATTAGTGGTGATGTTCATCCATCAGAAAGGTGTGGAATGGGACGTTATTGGTTACCGATCATAAATTTCAGCAACAATCTGTTCCAGACAAGATCGTGTAAAGTGTTTTAATGAAGATAAAAAAGGAACAAATGTTATGTTGGTTTCGATCTCAGCAGGTGGAGTGGGATTGAACCTCACTGGAGGTGAGCAAACAAGAATGATTACATTTTTACATTTCTTGTTTATAACGAAGAAGTACACTAAGTTGACTTTTCTTGAAGGCATTATAATCATTTTAGGGAACCATCTGATCCTTATGGATCTTCACTGGAATCCTGCGCTTGAGTTGCAGGCATGTGACAGAGTTCACAGAATGGGTCAGACAAGAGAAGTTCACATCCACAAGTAAGAAAAATACCATGGATTTCATGTCCGAATTATGTCTTCGTTACCATATTATTTTTGCGTCTTTCGATTCTTTTTTTTCGGTTGTGGAGTGTAAACATTTCTTGCTTCTGAATTCGTTCATAAGAGAGACAGTTCTGCCACCAAATTAACTGTTTGCTGTATCACCTGCATTTACTCCATACTTTGTGGGAAATGGAAAATTGCACTGCAGCATTCGGGGCAATTGGGTGAAAATAATCAAAAAAAAAAATTCCAAAGAACTGTTTAGCCTTCTTCTGTTTGGTAATGTCCCAGAACACTGGACAAGGCTTTCAATTTAAAGCAGATAACTAGGAGCAGAATAAATTGCCTGGTTACCACAGGATATGCAGAGTTTTCTACTATTCCTTATAACCTGTTTGTGGTACAAGGGATTTCAGCCTTCTTTATCACACTGTTCCTTCCAGATTGATCATGAAACAGTCGATCGAGGAACGTGTGTTGGCTTTGCAGATGAAAAAAATGGAGCTTGCTGAGAACGTCTTGAAAGGGTTGGTTTAGTTCCCAGAAACATTTTTAATGATTCATCTTTAATGCGTTGTGCAAAATTTCTCAGGTTGTTAGTCGTCATATTTTCCAGAGCAGTCTCGAAAAGGAACATGAATCTCACAATGGCGGATCTGAAATTTCTATTCGATTTGGAGTCACACCATTAAGCTCTTCATTACGAATTCCTTTTTCTTCCGTAATGCCATTAATCTTGGGTGTGTGATAACTAGTACATATTTTATGTTGCACTACTAATTTTATACACGACAGGGAAAAAAGCCGTAAACACTTACTGTGTAATTCAGTATTAAATGTGTGCCGTCGGAATAGCGAGCTTTTCGTTCTTCACTTACTGTTGGGATATAGTTTGCTCACATTTACTAATTTATTTTGCCGTTCTGTTTGGTGCCGTTTCTTTCTTTAGAAGTTGTCTTACCGGTGTGTGAAAAAATTTGTTCACATTGTTATTTATTTTTATTCTATAAATAGGGACAACATAGGCGCTGTTTCGTGGAAGTATTTATACTCCTTTATCGAAATTTATATGAATGAAGTGGTGGTTTTACAGTAATGACGGAAAAGTGGACTATCTTTATCCTTCTGACAACCATGTAATGCCCATAATTACAGAAGCAGAAGTCCATTAGAAGTAAGTGGAATCTATTGCTTACCGATTTATAGTGTTTAAGTTATGCTGGAAAATTTGTACAACGGCATTCTGAGGTGAATAACAAGCTTCCAAAAGGCTTCTAGCTACAACTTGGCAGTCGTTGGTGTTGGTAGTCTGCTGATAGCAGGTTGCTCTGAAGTTAAGTTTTTTATTTTACCTTAGATAGCTGATGTTGCAGCTTCAGAGATACTGACGGACTTCTTGACATCTGTTCCTTTGCCACTCTTAAACACACCTTTGTTTCTTTCTCATTTTGCTTTAGGGCTGTTATTTTCAATAAGGGATCGACTTGTTCTCCATCCTTAGCTCTGTCATCATCATCATCGTCCTCTTCACTTTCATAGAAATCTTTGTCGTCATCTTCAAAATCAAACGATTCGAAATTGCTGTTCTTGGCGTCGTCGGTTCCTGATATAGCTTCTTTGTCGTTATCGTCCTTTTCTACATCATCATCATCATCACCATCATCGTAGTTTAGACTGTGGCCTTCTTCGACCGTTTCTTCGTCATGAACTGCCTCAGTAGTCTTCGTATTTCTCGTCGTCTTCCCACTTAAGGGGCGCTATCTTCATCTCCATTATCAAGTCGAAGCCTATTTGTGGTGTGAAATCCCATGTTTTGTTTCTTGGTCTTTATAGATGACCCAGAGCCCAGAAATTCTTGTTTTGCCAACACCTTCACGAGGACTCCAACTTACCTGTGCGAGGACTGAAATTTCCTCGACTACCATGCCCATTTGATGTGGAACCACTGTCGCTCCCGGCCGTAGATTCACAAGCGCAATCACTTCCTTTTGCTCTCTCAGTTGACTGATGAAAAGTCACGCCTACCTAAACCACTGCCACAACCTTTAAAGCCAGTTTCGGAAGAATCACCGTGCTACTTGAACCCTGCGGATTTTCGTCATCGTCCTCGATAGGACCCGTGGAATACTCCGTGATCTCCTGCATGGTCATCGAAGCTCTTAGTTTATAAAACCTGGGTAATTAAACCTTATACTGAAAATTGAGTTTTTAAAATTTTTACCTTGTGTCTCTTTTATCATAAAAAATTGGAACGAGTTACTATTGTATATTACTGCAAAGGTCATCTCGTGGCTTGAATTATTGTGTTAAAAAATAAATTGCATTTCTGACGAGCACCAAAGGAAGGTTAAAAATTGAGACGTCATGACAAGATCTTCCACAAACCTAACTTTACGAATTCAAACGCGACGCAATTCGCCCGAAACTAATGGACTATGGAGCTTTAGTTTTGAAATGGAAGCAAATAAAAACAACGCTGTTTGAGAACATGTACAAGAAGTCATTGTAAGCATCTTAACTGTTCCGGAGCATCTACAGAAAATTTGAACACTGAGACATCTCGATAAGTGGATGCCGTCGTTGAACAAGATATCAGCGACCACATTTCACGAAACTGGCACTGGAAGAGTTGAACGAGCTGGGCTATCAAACTATGTCTCAGCCAGCATATAAGCGGCATATCTCGCCTACGGACTACCGCTTCCTCAACCGATAACTTTTCATGCGAGAAATGCACTAGAAATCATATGAAAGCCGAACCTGAAACTGCCTTCAGTGGCATTGCTTCGAGGACTTCAGAGTTTTACTCAACATTAATTTGTACTTTTGCGGACAAAAATCTGTGGATTCTAATGTTTTTTATTCCGATTAATGAAATTTATCTTGAGCTGAGATATGTCACTGTAAAATGCAGATTGAAGTCCTTCATTAATTTCCGAACAACTTCATAGGTGCGATGAGTTTGTAAATAATAGATTACAGATCACAATAAATAAATAATAGAATAGACAGATTAATATCTTCTTTTGTTCCAAAGTTTTTCAGACTTCGAACTCCTCTAATTTTTAGAAGTGGTGGAATTTTCGGCAAGTTATGCAAAACCAGCGTTCACGTAAACGAAATTTACAGCGGACCTAAAAATATTTGAAGTTGTCAGTGTCTACGATCGCCCTCACCAATTTTATGAACCACACATGAACCATGCTGTCCAGATGCCCTAAGGCTCATTGCGGATTTCGCCTTCCTCAGTGGTTGGAAAAGTTAAGATGGTTTTTTGCATTGCACATAGACGGTCATATACGCGATTACGAATCAGCTGGCGTCTTAGAGTACTCGGTGGAATTTCAATTACGGTTACCGAATTCTCTAGACTGGCCCTTCTTAAGCAGCGCTTAATAGCGGCATTTAGTTCATTTGAAATGAGGGGCAGGATAAACGGGAATTTATTGTCGTTGGAGTTATTTTTGGGGAGATTGGGCTTTCCTCTGCGCCTATGTCGAGCTGCAGTTTTGCAACCAGTAAAAATGACTATTTCGCGTGCCAAGTTCGGAGTCTCTTCCCTCTACTCTCTTCTTGTGCACGCGTTAGTTGCTGTTCGAAACATGTTTCTTACAGGAGATGAGATAAACTGTACCCGAGCTCATGCAACTACAGTCCCTACCATTACTGCAATTTATGCTATTTTTCGTTGCACATAGACGCTTACATTGGAGATTACGAACTAGCTGGCGCCAAAGATTACCCGGTAGCATTTCAACTACGTTTACAGAATTCTCTAAACCTGCCCTTCTTAAGCAGCATTTTATAGCTGCACTTACATCATTTGAGATAAAGGGTGGGATAAACGAGATCTTTTTATCGCTAGAGTTGTCGTTTGGGGACCTAGGATTTTCTCTACACCTATCCTGAGCTACAGTTTCGTAGCCATTAGAAATGGCTATTTGCCGCGCCAAGTTCCGAAACTCCTCTCTCTGCTCTCTTCCCGTGCACGCGTTAGTTGCTGTTCGAAACATGTTTCTTACAAGCACCCTTTTCGTGTGAGAGGGGTGAGAGGAGAGGTAATGAACTAAGATGATTTTACTACTTGGCTTTCGGTACCACTTCACAATGTAGCCGTTTTCTGACAGGTTAATTTTGACTTTCAGGAATGGAAGCCAGTTTTCTCTCGGTTTCTCTCGGGTGAACTTGATATACTCTGACTGTTCATTCAACAACTCGAAACATTTGTCCATTTTCTCTTATGTTGACCAAAGGGCAGAACAGTCATCTATATATCTACAGTAGAGTAGCGACCCGAGATCCGTCACAAGTGCTTCCACCTTAGACATAAGCGCAATGGTAAGGCTTGGTGCCAGTCGTCGTCCCATTGTCAACCCTCTCATTGGGCGTAGTAC
>UYYA01004585.1:69758-87266 GCA_900624975.1 Angiostrongylus costaricensis | reverse complement strand
AATACGACGTCAACGGAGCGATCAAAATGAAAAGAATTCGTCCATTTGAAGCCGTTTATGATACCGAAGAAGTACTCTTTCTTACTTCTTACTGAGGAATATTCGGAGTATTTGATAAATGAGAAGATCATAGCTGTAGAGACGGGGTGGTAGCAACCCTAATGTTGGTATCGTCACGTTACAATAAATATGATTCCCATGAACAACTTACGATCTGAATCAGAAAGGGCTCCAATATTGTACCTTTTGGTTAAATATTACACAGATAAATAAATTATATTAAGGCCAACTTTTGATGAATTTCATATCCGCACTCACGAAATGGGATGCATAAGAAAGCGGAGACTGGTTGTTGAGCAAGATCATTCACAGCGACTAACAGTTCCGAATCCCTTATTCTCCTCACTAGAAGACATGGGAATATTCCAGTGAGAAATACCGTAAAGAAATAAACAACGTGATAGGAAATCAAATGTTTTGCTTAGACTCCACTGTTGTCCCGGAGTTTCACTAAAAAACAAATTAAAAAAATGCATTGTTTAATACCACCACTACCCTATCTAATTTGATATGCTTTCTTTCGAACAATGGAACTACTCTTAAACACTTTTTCGTCTCTTCACACATCCCTTGCTGTCGTTGGAGGCGAAAATCTCCCAAATATCACCCATAATGTTTTTCTATAACTGTTCTTGATCAGTACACTTATAGTGTGTACCACATATTAACCTAGCTATATGTTCTCGAACTCTCATTTACTTATTTTCTGCCGTTCGAAAAGAGATTTAAACATATTAACGGTTTGGGGTGTGCAGTACAGAGATGGGCTTTTTCTAGCTAGTAGCATTCGTCCATTTCTCATTGAAATACCCAGTATTAGTTTCAAAACAGCGATCCGTTGAAGATAGTTTCGTTCAATGCCTATTGATACTTGATACTTGAACAGCCCGTCCTCACTGGTCGTACGTGCCCCTGCGTAGCGTCCATTTTTCGGAGATTTGCTGGTTAAGCTATTGTTGTTCCCTGGAATCCCGGGTTCAGCTTGACCAAAGTCTGCCCCAGGTCTTCTTCACCATCACAGGCAGTTGCAGCCTCTGTGGATCAGAAGATTTGTTCCCATGCGACTTTTATACCAAGACGGTGGTGGATCCTGCTATTGGTTTACTCTTAGCTAGGCTTCCTAATGGAAACGCCGGACACCTTCTCAGCTTGGCAGACCTTGCCGGGCGGACGAATCTCCCCGCTGTACATGGCAGTCCGACACCCAGGAACACCTCCCAGCCACGATCCGGCGGTAAACCGTTGGGAGCAATGCCTATTACCTTGCGATAATAAATTTTCTTACTCAATATGTCGCTTAAACGGGTCTTCGCCTCTAGATTACAGCAATTTGATATTCTTTAATTAAAATTTGGTACCGCTTTGTTTCCAAGAAATTTTCTTAGTTGAAAGATGCGCTCTACATAAATGCGAGTCGTACAACTCGGAGATTTCCATGTTTAGTAACTGGAACGATTACACTGTTTCCACTTGCTGTTTTCGTTTTCATGCTCTATTTAAACATATGTAGGGAAGATTTTTGCATGAGAAAAACTAGTGTTTATGGTATGATGTGGATCTGTCCTCTATTTCCAGTATCCTAATTGTCTTGGACAACCTGCGGTGTGCTCCACGCTTATTGACTGCCGTGGATCCCAACTTGGACTCAAAAGTACCTGGTTTATACGAAGTATTGTACCTTAATTGCCGTAGTAGCTTTTAAACTGGGTAGCTTTCTAAAATACCTATATAATATATATATATATATAGCAGAGTTTTAAATTATTTGCACAATGTCTAAAATTAGGGTTTCAACAAGAAGGCGTAGCTTTCGTAGAAACATCGATAACTGGATGAAGCGACACACTTGTCATGCGCTTCCTAGAACTTTCAACATTGCTCTCGTCATAACTCTTTTTCAAACAACATATTTGAAATGTGAAGTCATAAAAGTATATCCTTTCTCTTCTATGAAATTGCATTCCCTTGAATAGTTTTCGAAGATTGCTTTTCTTATTCTTGAATTGGTTACTCCACGTAGATCAAGATTCACTTAGAAATCGGCCTTGAACCTAAACACGAAGTCCAGCATTAATGCGTGAATTTATTCGAAATTTTCCCAGGAGTAATGAGCACGGAGACCTGCATGGGTATCATAGCTAAAACTACTGTTTCGTCAGAAATAGTAGCGTTTTTAGTTCAATTGTTTACGGGACAAAAAGTATAATTTTTTGCTAAACACGTTTTAGAGGAAGGCAATTTCGGCTGTTGGAACCAATGCAGAGTCTTTGTATGATAATTAACCTATTAATATTAGTGGTCTTTTAAGGAGACTGAATCACACACTGAAGAGACTTCCTCTTTGCCTACAACTGAGTATAAGAACTTCTTGACACCTTTCACTTTCCATGGTTCGGTTGGAACTACATCATCTGTGAGTGTATTTAATAATCGTTCTTATATTGAAATGACTTGCCGAAACATATCCACGAACGCTAATGCCGTGGGTTATATTTTTGTGCGATCAGGGAGTACTGCTGAAAGTAGTTGAGACGTTTGTCTAGAGGTTTACGGTATCTACACGACTGTTAAAATAGTAAACTTTGCTTATGGAATGGTTATAACAATTGTAGCAATTGACCGTTCCCGATTATCTCAATTTTTTTTCGAATAGACTTCAAGATTTCTTCGTCATGTCTGCTTCCATACGAACTTATGCTAACACATAGGGTCCGTCATGCACTGAGTACAATGCATTTGATGTGAGAGTGGTGGCACCTTTTGGCCTTAAATCAACATTCAACTCGTATTAAACTTTACTGATGGATTAAAATTCCTCCTAACATTCTTGCCGATAGGATGCAAGTTATGTTATTCGAAAAAAAATGAAATTCTTTTCTGAATCTTATGACACACATATCTTTCAGTTTTTCCATTAAAGATCACAAATATTTGTAAAACGAGCACAATTGATTAAGCAGGTTCTTATCGAACAGGACACGATGGTGTTCCCCAATTATTGTTGATGTTTGCTGCTGCCTCGCTTGCATTGAGAATTTTAAATGTTCAAGTACTAAGTTTCCTGGGCATTCTAGTCCAAAACATTTTTAAAATTTAGGAATGCTTCTTAAAAAATATATATTCTATTTTTCAATTCAGCAAAAGTTCCTCTATGAAGAACTGTAGATCACAACTTCTAATGTACTTTGCTGGTACAGTAATCACCATCAGTTGTTGAGGGACCAGTTTCAGGCACTATGTGCTAGGATATATTTTTTTCAGTTACCTCATTCTCCCTCATCACTCATACCTCAGTCCACAATCCCATTTTGGATGACCGTAACTATACGCCCATCGGAGAGCCACACTGAAAATGAAGAAGAAGAATACAAGCGAAATGAACACGAGCCGAACCCCGGTTTAAAGGCCCAGAGTAACGGTGATAAGAGAACTACTAAAGTTTCGATGACGGAAGTTGGTGAGAGCAGTGGACAACGAGATTCCGCCGCTAGTTGGATTGTCGCCGTTGTAGCGGTGATTGGTAAGTTCTGATTTTTATTTTTTGTACTTCGAGCAAAACATTTTCCACCACGTATTCAGTGTTGGTACTACTGCTACTGGCAACAACTGTGTTTGTTTTACGCTATGTAAAACAATCTCGAAAACTACACGGAAAATACAATCCGGCCAGAGAGGAATATGCACTTTCTGCGGCCTATTCGATGCCTTTGTCTCATGTTTCTAAGGAGGAACGGTTAATCTGACGCGCTAACTGTGGTAACGAACTATTCATTTCGGGATAATATTTTGATCATCAATTTAGTTGTAGAAACTGACTACTGTAACTTCACAAATTATTGTGCCATGTGCCTTGTATATGAGGTGTATAATAAGCTCAGAAAACATCTCTATTATTGTCATGGAGGTTAATTTCGTCGCTACGTCGGCGGTTACCTCACAGGGTGGCAGGGTCTTTGTGATAAGCGTAAGCAGTTCTGTTGGAATACTCCATCGCTTCGGTTCATAGAAATGTTGCGAGAAGAGTTAGACCAAGTGCCGCCGTATTGTCTACTTACTGTCTTTCTGGCACGGGATATGTTTCAGATATGGTTCTTGCGGTGTTCACTCAGTACTTCGCTTTGAAACGCATTTTCGCTATTTATTTTCCTAATTACGGGTTTTTTGAGTAATCATCTCAATTTCGACATCATATCTTGGTACTCTTTTCCTTCAATAATATAGAAATCTGTTGAGTCTGTGTGGAGGTTTTTAACGTTATACCACAAGTGATAGTTCTTTGTTTTACCGTAATATTTTAGACAGATGAATAAACAGGTTGTAAGTTCGTTTCAGAGATTGTTTAAGGCTTTTTGAGTCCTATGTTGTATTTGCCATTTTTTCATATTTCGTCACCCAATAGTTTAAATTATAGAGGTAATTTGACGCAATCATTATCAGAGATTTTCTTCTCCATGCTTTGGAAATGTAGATAAAAACACATGCAATTATTACTGTTCGATCCAATCTAACATATTTCAACCAATGGTGGAATTTGCATAAATTCTTAGCTTAATTTCTGTACTGAAATATACAGAGCGCGTGTGTGGCAGTGATTCGAGGAGTCCTGCAGTAAATACAGGATCGACTGCTGGTTTGATCCAGCGCTGAGCGCTCACCTCACCAGATGTGTCTGGGAGAGTTAGAAGCACTGGTTGGAAGCATTGGAAGGCCAGTATAGTTCGCTGCCACCTGTGCCATTTATGCACGCAATCATCTGCATGATAATCCATGAACTCGAATGAGCCGCACATTTCCCAAGGATTGATTAACACCGAATGCTTTTTATGGTTTTGCTGAAAGCTATTGAAAGCATCGAGGATGTTATTAACAGATTAACCATTTGGTGGTGATCAATGATCAGTTCCTAAAGTAAATACTATGCATTCGACTCTATTAACACTTACAGCTTAGCTGCAGCGAACTTATACGTACATATGAAAACCCAGTTGGAACGGCGTGACTTTTTAACAACTCATTTTTCCTACAGTGCTCTAGTTTACTATCTTTTTCTTTAAATTATATGTTTTGCACTCATTCGATAGTTTATCTAACGGACATTGTCGTATTGGTCATCGGACCCGAGGAGCTATTCCGTATACCTAATAATTAACAAAAAACTCTCTGAACAAGAGGAGCACGAGACTGGTGTTGGTGAGGAGAAAAGCGAGCAGAGAGATGTTTGGAGGGAGCGGAGCTGCCTGTGATCTACTTCAAACACTGAAGTGTGGCGCTAATGGAGGTCTTTTCTCCACAATTTTGATGCTAAATCATTGAGTAAATCTATTTAAATAAAGGGCACAGTTGCGTAGCTAACACCACCAAAGCTACTTGCGAATGGAATGAACCAGGTGTCCATCACTCTACGCATTGTGTTCGTGACTTCGAATTCTTATACTAATAACATCCTATTAATGTTATCAATGCAGAACTATTGATTAATGTTAATTAATATATTAATGCAAAACCTATATAAATAACACATACCAATTATTTAAGCAATTAAGGCAGACATATTTGTTGCTCTCGCACTAGTTAACATTTATCTGCTTGGTTCGAAATACTATATGATTTACATCACTCAATTCTTACTAATGCTTTTAAGCACCTAAGAACTCTCAATTTTTAATGTTTTTTTCTTTTAAAGACGGCTTATTGACGATTCGACTGGATCTTAAAGTAATTTATCGAGATTTTTTGGTTATTTACCCAGTAGGACTTCCAAGTCTTCACCCTTCCGGTTCTGCTAAATCATCAATTACACTTTTCTTAAATTCTCGTATACTATCTGCTTTAAGAACCTTTCTCTCTCATTCTTCCATCTGCCTATCGGGTGGGCATTTCTCCGAGCATCCTCTAACCCATGCAGACATTCGTCCACAATTGCTTGCCTTCCTTGCTACAAGTTTCCATTGAGTCTCATCACTTACCTGATAATTTTTAAAATTGCTAATTTTCCATCCTTTGTAGTCATTACGATTATTCATGCTCATGGTATACCACTTCAACGTGTCTAAGCACCCGGAAATAATTCAGTGCTTTGGGTTTGAGCAAACATGTCTCCACACGCAGTGGACATCATTTATTGAAATACTTGATACTTGATGCTTGAATGGCCCGTCCTTAGTGGTTGTGCGGGCCCCAGCATAATCTCCACTTTTCGGAGATTTGCTGGCTAAACCATCGTTGTTCCCTGGAATCCCGAGGTCAGTCTGGCCAAAGTCTGCCTCAGGTCTTCACCACCATGAGCAGTCGCAGCCTTATGGATCAGAGGGAGATTTATCACCATGCGACTTTGATACCAGGACGGTGGTGGATCCTGGTATTGATTTACTCTTAGCTAGGCTTCCTAATGGAAACGCCGGACTCCTTCTCAGCTTGGGAGCCCCTGCCAGGGGATAAATTCCCCGCTGTACATAGCAGTCCGACACCTAGGAACACCTCCCAGCCACGGTGAGGCGGTGAACCGCTGAGAGGATCTATTGATTATTGGTTTGTTTATTGACTATTATTGATTTATTCATTGAAATAGAAATCGGTAAAATTTACAGATTTTTGCACACAATGTACGCTTTTTAGTTTTCTGGCTGTATGAAGCTCAGATTTCGTAAGGCTCATAAAACATTTTTTCGTCGAAGCTCGTATGTCGGGCACTGAAACTATTGAACAAGCGAGATTCCGTCCAGGAAGGCACAGTATATTCGATAATCTGTGGTTAATGTTTTCTGCAACCGCGACTTTAAAATGTCAATGTCGTTCTTTAGTTGTTTGAAGGCTCAAATTTCACACATTATAATCAAAACAGCACTAAACAATTGAAGCAGCACAGCAACGACAACGGTACAAGATTCATGTATTGCGGTACACCATAACATCTTAGATTTCTTGCTGATACGAAATAATCCCGAATAGATGTGTTTTTTCTCCCTGTTTTATCATATAGTACTACACTGCTAGTTCTACAGCTGTAGCGGTATTGGTAAAAAGAAGAGAAATGGCAACCTCATGCAGATAGTGTTGTCTTCATAGCAATTTTCGGCTTTCTCGACGCTTATGTGCAAATTGCATGAGTAGCTTCAATGAAGGGTAGCCAATGGTGATGGTTTGCATAAACCATTTAGCAGAGCACGCAAAACTGGAACAATACTGGTTGTCAAAATGAAATAAAGATAAGATCTTCTATGACAATAACAGCAAGCACACAGAAAAACCGTCTTTAAATGCGAGACGTGGAAAACGTTGTTGAGATCTCATACCTGAATCTCAACTCATCACAAAGAAGAAGCGAGTAGATTCCCTGAGCTAAATGAATAGACATCACAATGATGGTGAACAACGTCGGTGTCCAGCTATTTTCGAGCAGATTGATGGTGAAAACAGCCATGTTGCTTCTCAACGTGGAAGAGAAGTGATGAATTAGTAGCTGCAAGGTGTTTGTTTCTTTGTTTTTTTTTTGCTTTAATGTCAAAGTTAACTACCAAAGGAATGGAAACCCACAAAAATCAAAACCATCAATAATGGAGACAAAAGCAACCAGACCGGGTGAGCGAAACGATAATACTCTTCAGTTGGTGTACCTGATCTTTGACAAGGTAGAGTTATACCACACTTCGGCATATATCTGATTCCCAAATACTCTCGAAGCGATCGCTCCGTGTTTACGGATAGTAGCCTAAATTCTTGCTTTAACAAAACGGTATAATCCTAATTTAACGAAGATGCTTTGACTGTATTGTCAGTGGAGAAATTACAGAAAACATCCTCGTCGGATTTTAACACTTCGTTCCATTTTTGGCACCGATCTAGGCGATTTTCTTAGCCTCTAGAGCATTCATAAAAAAAAACAAGTGGTAAAAAGTGTACTCGCTTCACAATTCTCAAAAAAGTCGCAACACATTGTATTCCTCAATAACGTTTAGGAATGCACTACCGGAATGGATGAAACTACAAAATAATACAAAGCGTTACTGCCACAAGCAAACATTTTTCCCTGACTTTCCAAAGACACAGAACTTCAAACGCCAAAAAGTTCTTTTTATGCGTCCTCCATATACTTGTATTTTTGCTCAAGTACTCGTGAGCTCCACGGATCTCCCTCATATGAGGGTTCCCGATAGCTGGTTAGTCGCGAGGCTACATGAGGCATCCCCAGGTGGTGGATAGGAGGTAAATCACAAACAAAGGAACCTTTGCTTACCTGAGACGCAAGTGGGTCCACCGGATGGAGTCCCTGTTTCTGCTGCGCGGATTTGCCACATACTTTTTGTATTTGCTAGGCGTATTCATGAACGCGTGAGTGGCAGCGTTCTGATTTATGCGGATAGTATTCTACGAGTCAGTTCGGCCAAAAGATTGCAATTTAGTAACATGGAAGTATTTGGGAGGCGGTTAAGTGTTTCCTCCAACAAATAAGCTCAATGTTCACTCTGGGAGAGCATGGCAGACTGCCCGTGAGTATAGCCAGCCTCCACGTTCAGAGCCAGCAAGCTTTACATGGGTATCAAAATGCCAAACACAGTAAAAAAAAACGGGCCTCATTCCCTTGATTCCCGAAAGAGCCCCCAATTCGGCAGCTTTGGGAGGACGAATACGGAGAGGTTGCTAAATCTCAAGGCCAATGGAAGCTACCTGGATTACAAAGAACTAGGTTGACGATCTGTACCTACAATGGACGTACACTAGTATCCGAGTTCTCGATAGAAGACTTGCTCTTGCAAGAAAGAAGGATAAATTACGACGACATCGACCTGGCCGAGACGAAAAGACGCCACCTTTTCAAGGTCGTCTATGACACTCGAGAAGAACTGTTCCTCGCAACAAGCGACAGTGGAGGAGTCGGCGGCAACGGCTTTCTCCTCAACACGAGTTTGTCCATGGACATTGATTAATTCGAACAGCTTACAACCCGAATCGGACGTTTACATTAGTAAGATGTGGATCAATACCGGCTTCGACAATCTTCGCCGTTTTCAAGCCGACATCAAACTATGACAAAGAAGAAGTCGAGAAGCGTTCTATATGGATTTGGAAAAGTTTTACAGACAAGTTCATACATTCTTCAAGGTTATCATTGGAGATGTTAACGCCAAGATTGGACCAAGAAGAACGACCGAAGAATGTCACCTTAGGACTCACGGATTAGAGTGGAACGAACAGGGTGAGCGGCTCTCTGAGTTTATCATGACGACCAAGGCCATCCATGATAGCTCGCAATTCCAAAAGCTCCGCACTCAACGTTGAACGTGGAAGTCTCCCAGTGGAGAGTATCATAACGAAATAAACCAAATCAAAGTAAATAGAAGGTTTTGTCTAACCGATGTCGCTGTTGTCCCAAAATTCTACACGGGATCTGACCACAGTCTCCTTCGTGCAAGATTCTGTTTCTCACGGAAACGAGAAAAAGCGCTAAATTCAAAAGCCGAAGTCCCAGAACCATCCTAAACTGAGACCTATTCAATTCATTAGTCGGCTGCTAGGAAGATGCCGTTATCGATAAAATCGACGAGGAATACGGTGAGCTCATTCAACATCTTCACGTTAGCGCTATGAAAGTTGATAGTTCGAAAGTCACCTTGAGACGTCTGTCTCTAGGAACACTCGAGTTGATACGCCAGCGTGGAATCGCAAGAGCTTCAGGCAACCGCGAACAAACGTCCGAACTTGCAAAACAATGCAGACAAGCGATAAAAGAAGATCTCAAAGAGAGAAGAACAGCACTAATGGTCGAAGCTGCAGAGACTAGGAAAATCATTCGCAAAGCCCAACGAAGCTTCGCCAATTACAAAACCAAAATGATTGCACTCCGGCGGCCAGATCGGACAGTTACATCGTCCAGAAGAAATAAAGGAGGATGGATATGTTGCGCCACCGATTCTCTCATCCGAAATCCAACATGTCATTTCGTCGGAGAAAAAACGAACAGCACCAGATCCGGACAGGATAAGACCAGAACACCTGAAGAACCTTCCACCAGTCCTCGTAAACACACTGTCTCGACTCCTCACACGTTAGCTGTCTGAATGTAAGATCCCTACACAGTGGAAGATCAGCAAGACCGTGTTATTGTTCAAGAAGGGTGACCTACACGATAACGACAACTATCGCCCTATCTGCTTACTGTCTGTCGTCTACAAGCTTTTCATTCGAGTCATCCAAAATAGGATTGACAGAACACTGGACGAAGGACAGCCATGGTAGCGAGCAGGGTTTCGAAAAGGATTTAGTACAGTGGACTAAATCCACACGATAACAAGGCGCACTGAAGTATCGCCAGAGTACAAAAGGCCGCTCTGTCTCAGTTTCATCGATTTAAAAAAGGCCGTTGAGTGAATTGAGATAGAAGCAAACATGGAAGCCCTTGGTAGTCGAGGAGTTCCTACTCAGTACATAAGGATTCTCCGTGATCTGCGCAAAAATTGCACAACCAAGATGTCACCATTCTAATGCGACATTCAGCTTCGACGTCAAAAGAGTGGTTGGGAAACGCGATACCATCTCGCGAAAATTGTTCACTACCGCCGTCTAGAGCATCATGCGAACATTGGAATGGGATAATATAAAAGTGAAAATCGATGGTTGGTAGTTACACCATCTTCGCTTTACTGATAACATCGTCCTTATCACACAAAACGTTAGCCACGCGGAGCGCATACTTGTGGACTTTGATAGAGCCTGCGGAAGGATTGGTCTACTCCTAAATCTCACAGTAACAATGTTCATGAAAAACGGATTGGTTTCGTATGCCCCATTCACGCTCAACGAAACGAATATCTTCGAATGCTCCAGTTATGCCAATCTAGGTCGGAAAATCAACATGTTGAAAGACGTATCTCTAGAGTTGAGCAGAGAAAAGGAGTGGTTTGTGGAGCTTCCAGGATCATCAAGGATGTAGTGAGGAGATCAAACAACACCCGACTCCGTGCCCACCTCTTCGACTCAACGGTACTTCCTGCCCTAACGTATGCGTCAGAAACCTGGTCGCTGCGTAAACAGAATGAAACGTCACTCAGCGTTGTCGAACGCGCAGTCGAAAGGACGATGGTAGGAGTATCTCGTTCCACACAAATAAAGAAAGGGATTCGAAGCTCCGACTTGCATCAATGATCAAAAATTAAAGATGCCGATCTATACAGCAAACAGTCGATGATAAGGTGGGTCAGGCATGTAATGCGTATGAGTGACGACCGATGCACAAGAGCCGTTTGTGACTGGATTCCTCGAAATGTCAAACGCACTGCAGGAAGACCACCGAATCGATGGTCAGACTCTTTCACGAAAAACCTAGAAAAAAGATATGATGCTCGACGAGTCCCTGGAGCGAGCAGAACCCACTGGTATACTCTTGCACGCGACAGGGAAAGGTGGAAGTTTTACTGGCGCCCGCTCGAGTCACTCGACGATCAACGAGTCTACAGGTGGTACAGGTGACTCTTGAGCTCCGTTCTGCTAATTTTTATGCTCACCTCGTAACAATCTGAGAACTATGGAGTAGCTGTTCGACTATTTCGAGAAATCAATGATCCACTTCAAGATAATTTTACTTTTTCCAGCCAACAGTCCTTGCGTAGCCTACTTTCCGCTTACATGTCAGCTAGATCAAAAATGTGTCAGCAAAATGAAACATAGAACTTTGAAAGTTACCTATAAATTGCTTCTATACACTCCACTTTTTTTCCTTTTTTTAAAAGCCACCTTGACCTCTTTGCCCTACTCTTTGCACAATTCTGCAGTCAAAAAGCTTCGTACTATTTGCTAATGAGAGCCCTTTGTGAAACATAGAGATAAAGAAAAAGTGTGAAATAACAGAACAATAGTCTGCGGCTGCGGAGAGTTCTCAACAAATGCTGAGCATCGAAATAAAACTGCTACGCATTTCATTGCGGTACACACAAAACGAAATGTTTTCACGATTGAACAAATGTGTGTACAAAGAAAACCATTGTGCTCAGCATTTGGAGAGAAATCTTTGGAAGAGAATAGTAGCTGGGTCTAAATCGCTATGCGAAAAGATTCGGTGTTATATTAAGAACAAGGAAAAAGTTAGAAGAACTATCACGCTGCTCAAAAAGGTCAAATCAAAGGACCACCGCTGGTCAAGTTCCAAGTGAAAACCCTGAAATAGACTGCGCACCAAGAACATCCAGAGTTACTGTGCTAGGAGGTATAACGCTTCCGAAAAATGTGCGTTCCCTGTTAGAATTGGGTTCGAGTTTTGCACCTAGTCAACCCATTTCTAAACCAATCCTGCGCAGGTTCACATGTAGTCTACATAAACTTCAAGACCAGCTACGTTACAGGGTTAGGCTAGAAAGGTTAGGTAACGTAGTATCAAGAGGGGAACTACCACCAATACCCTTTCCCCGAACTTTCTTTAAACAAGAGCTACCAATTGGCGATATTGACCCTACACTTCGTTTATTTTCGGACGAAATTCTCCGCATATTTAATCACTACCAAAAACGAAAAATACGCTCCAACCTCACACACCAACAAAACTGTGGTATGCGCCAGGTTAGGGAGCTTTTGAATTCAAAATTTGTTAGAGTTTCTATTAGTGGTAAAGGCGGAGAATTTGTAGTTCTCCCTAGTCAGTTGGTTATTAGGTTAACAGAGGAGCACCTCAGTGTTGTTTCTCTCTATCGAACATCCTCTGAAAAGAAATACAGAAATCGGTGCCGAAAATTAAATCAAGAATGGGTGAGCACGGCAAAGGCCGCGGGTTTAGAGCCTTCAGTTATTTCTCGACTCAAAACCGAACACCCGTTTTGCTCTGTTCTTTACTTGCTTATTAAAACACATAAGCTTATTTCAACTGATGATATTACGTCAACGAACCCATCATCATATAAAGTTAGACCTATCATCAGTTGTATAAGCGGGCCAATGGATAGAATAACGTGGTTCCTAAACCCTATCCTAACTCAGCTGCTAAAATTCATTCCAACCCATCTACCTAACACCAAAATATTTCTGGATCACCTAAGGCGTGCGCAACCAAACAGCACGCATGTAATGTAGTCATTCGATGTTACTTTATATCAACGTGTCCAATGACTCCGCAATGCAAGCCATTCTCGAGTTGCTCGTAGAGCATGAAAAGAAAATAAAAATGCACACCTTGTCGATTGCGCAGCTAATGACCCTCTTAAAACAGTGTCTTAGTTGTTCAATCTTTAGGTGGTCTGGAAAATATTTTGCACAAATTAGAGGGTTGGCGATGGGGCAGCGTTTAGCACCAAGCCTTGCCATCGCTTTCATGTCTAAGGTGGAAGCTCCAGTTCTCGATTACCGACCCTTACTCTACTGTCGATACATAGACGACTGCTTCATCGTCTGTTCCACGCAAGAACAGATGGATGAGTACTTTGAAATATTAAAGCGACAGTCAGAGTTTATAAAATTTACATGAGAAAAACCTACCGAGGACTGGTTTCCATTCTTAAACATCCAAATAAAGCTCTCAGTAAGTGGCTATATAACAAAATGGTATCGCAAGCCAAGTAGTAAAAACATTCTTGTTCACTGCCTCTCCTCTCATCCTTCACACATGAAAAAAGCACTTATCAAAAATATGTATCGTACGGCTAAAAATGTGTGTACAGGAAAAGAGGAAAGGAAGGAATCGCGAAGCCTGGCACGAAAAATTGCCATTTCCAATGGCTACGAAGTAGAAGCCACTCGGGTTAGAGGAAAACANGTTCACTGCCTCTCCTCTCATCCTTCACACATGAAAAAAGCATTTATCAAAAACGTGTACCGTACGGCTAGAAATGTGTTTACAGAAGAGGAAAGGAAGGAATCGCAAAACCTGGCACGAAAAATAGCCATTTCCAATGGCTACGAAGTAGAAGCCACTCGGGTTAGAGGAAAACATTGGGTAGTTTCCCAAAATAATATTTCAGACGAAAGTAGGATCCCCTTTAAGCTGCCTTTCATATCAAATGAAGCAAGTCACGCCACTAAAAAGTGCTTAAGGAAAAGTGGTCTTGAAAAATTTGTAACGATTATTGACATCCCACCCAATACCCTACGCCGCCAGTTAGTTCGAAACCGTCTCTATGATCGTTTGTGCAGCTCAGAAAACTGTATGATCTGTCCCAATGGGAGAGACGGGGATTGCATGAGTTTAGGTATAAAATACTTGATCTCATGTAATGCATGCGGCGAGGAATATATCGGGGAAACGGGTAGACCACTTTGTGTCCGCATAGAAGAACATCTAGATGGGAAAGCTAAAATCCGTTTAAACACCCCTCTAGGTACGCATAGGGCACAAAAGCACAACGGCGATGATTTTGAAGTGAATGTGCGGATCCTAGCGCAGGAATCAAAAACATCAACGCGCAAAACTCTTGAGGCGTTTTGGATAAATTTCAAAAATCCAAAGATGAACCGGAAGGACGAATGCCTCGCTAACACGCGTGACCTGGTGCCCTATTTCAAAATGGTATTTTGACGGCGGGGCGTATCTTGCTCGCGACCCCACGTGAACTACGTGTGGGCCAGTCCCGCACGTAACATCACGGTGAGTGGCCTTTCTGTTCAATATGGCGTCTATTTGAAAGTTTGATCTTCATTAACACTTTAACCTTTCTTTTCCACCGAATAATAAAAATATTCTAATATTAAATACGTCCAGGCTCTGAGGAAGGCGAAGTCGCCGAAACGCCGGCCATCGTTCAATAACATCAAAAACAACGACAACGACAACGACAACGAAGAACTGTACCAACCTCGCGTCAGCTCAAGAAGATCAGTTTATAAGAGCGCATAAATAAATATATCAACTATGTATGCCGAGGTTTATAGAAAGTCGGTCTTTCGAGTTACTAACAACGATGGTCTATAAATAAGAAGGCTACGACGATAACGAAAATTCTCCTCATTAATTCTTCGTATTTGTGTTGAGCAAACGCGAGTTGTTACTATTCTTTATTCACGAATGAGCTGACGTTTCGGCGGATTTCGCCTTCCTCAGAGCCTAGAGGGGTCAAATTGATAGCAATCCACTCGGCCAGACGCCTCCATAACCAAACAAAGAAACTCTAAACCAAGATTTCAATCACATTGAACACAGCTTTGCACACTCACCGCTTTCTATGAGGTTTCCACTAAGTATGTCACGTAGAGACCAACCGCACAGAAATCACATGGAAGCATTATGTATGTGCCCCTCCCATCAGAATAACAGGCTTATATACTGCCCTATATCACGCGTGATATTGAGGCATTCTTCCCTGCGGTTCATTTTCGGATTTCTGGAATTAATCAAGAATGCCTCGAGAGTTTTTCGCGCCCGTGTTTTTGATTCGCGTGCGAGGATCGTGACACATACTTCAAAGTCCCGAATAATAACACCTAGCGTTTGCTCAACAAAAATACGAAGAATTACTTGATTAATCTCATGGTTAATAGAAAGTCGGTCATGGGACTTACTGCAAGATGTACCAGCTAGATACTTCCGACTTGTAAAAGAAGCGCTGTCGCTGAGACAAAAGATCGTCTTAGCTCGACAGTCAATACACTTTCTCCGTCGCTGTCTGAAACATCGAGTCGTTCCGAACTTCATCAAAAGAAGACGACTACACGACGTATGCGGACTACCAGAGGACAGTCACCGAGTATTGGACATCGAATTGCGAATACTACGCACCTATCTACGAAGCCGACAAAACCAGATGTTCGCCAAGTGGAAGAAGTGCGTGACGAAGGAAAACTTTTCTGCTCAATATTTGGAGGACCGCCTCTGGAGGAGAATAGTGGGCAGGTCAGTGTTGATTTGCAACTCTATTAGGTCTAATGCTAAAGTAACTTTGCGAAAAAAATTCGAAGACCTTTTGAGTAGATTACATAACACTGCTTCAATAGCGCACAAAAATATCGCTAAGGAACATCAAACAGATCACAATAGGTTAGATAATGTGCAAGAAAATTCACGGCTAACCGTGTTAGGAGGCATGACTCTCCTGACGGTGCGCGCTCGTTATTAGAATTGGGGCCGAGTTTCTCACCTTTGGAACCCATTTCTAAGATAACCTTGCGTAGGGTCGCATGTGGTTTACATGAACTTCAAGATAGACTCCGCAAAAAAGCTAGAGATGAAGCGCTAAATAGGTATGAACAACATCAAGTGGGGGCCCTACCAATGGCACCATTTCCTCCCACGTTCTTTAGACAACAAGAGCCCAATAATGAAGTTGATGTCAATTTTCGGATGTTTGGGAATGAAGCTCTCAAAGTTCATAATCACTGTCGCGCGAAAAGATCCAGCTCAAACCGCACTTTAGTGCAAAAACGTGGTATGCGGGAGGCACGAGAGCTGATAAGGTTGAAAACCATAAGACTATCCGTTAGTGATAAGGATGGAGAGTTTGTCGTAATTTCTCATCAGTTAGATGTGGAGATAACGAAAAAGCATCTTGAAGATGCTTCGCTTCATCGCCCATTATCTGAGAAGGAATTTAAAAGTAAATACCGAAAATTGAATCACGAATGGGCCAAAATGGCAAGGGCTGCTGGTTTAAAACCGTCAGTTATCTCTCAACTAAAAGTTGACTTACCAACATGCTCCGTCTTGTACTAACTTATAAAAACTCATAAGTTAGTATCCAAAGATGATCTTGCGTCTACCGATCCATCACTATTTAAGGTTAGACCTATCATTAGCTGCGTAGACGGGCCCACGGACAGGATAACATGGTTTTTAACCCTAATATTTAACCAGTTGTTGAAACACATTCCAGCCCATCTTACGAATACCCAGATGTTTCTAGAACGTCTACGTACTGCGCAGCCCAACAGCGGGTGCGTGATGGAGTCCTTCGACGTTACCGCCCTTTATACAAACGTGTCGAATGACTCCGTAATGCAAGCCATATTCGAACTCCTTACACAACACGAAGAAGAAATGAGCACGTATGGCTTCAAGATGGAGCACTTGATGGCACTCTTAAAAGAATGCTTGAGCTGCTCATTCTTCAGATGTTCCGGAAAGTACTACGCTCAAATAAGAAGGTTGGCAATGGGACAACGACTGGCTGCAAGCCTTTCCATTGAATTTATGTCTAAGGTGGAAGCACCGGTGACTGATCTCGGGTTGCTACTCTACTGTAGGTATGTAGACAACTGTTTTGTGGTTTGCTCAACACAAGAGGAAATGGACAAATGTTTCGAATTGTTAAACGCATAGTCAGAGTATATCAAGTTCACCCGAGAAAAGCCGAAAGAAAAATGGCTTCCATTCCTGAACGTCTAAATTAACCTGTCAGACAATGGCTAAATTACGAAGTGGTACCGAAAACCAGGTAGTAAAAATATCTTGGCTTATCACCTTTCCTCTCACCTCTCTCACACGAAAAGGGCGATTATAAGAAACATGTTTCGAACAGCAACCAACGTGTGCACGGAAAGAGA
>UYYA01004585.1:57458-68871 GCA_900624975.1 Angiostrongylus costaricensis | reverse complement strand
CAGGCGCGAAAAACTCTCGAGGCATTCTGGATTAATTCCAGAAATCCGAAAATGAACAGCAGGGAAGAATTCCTCATTAACACGTGTGATATTGGGCGGTATATAAGCCTGTTATTCTGATGGAAGGGGCACATTACACTTCCATGTGGATTNTAGGACCCAGAGACATAACGGGGAGGACTTTAAAGTATGTGTCACGATCCTCGCACGCGAATCAAGAACACAGGCGCGAAAAACTCTCGAGGCATTCTGGATTAATTCCAGAAATCCGAAAATGAGCAGCAGGGAAGAATTCCTCATTAACATGTGTGATATTGGGCGGTATATAAGCCTGTTATTCTGATGGAAGGGGCACATTACACTTCCATGTGGATTCTGTGCGGTTGGTCTTCACGCGACATACTCAGTGGAAGCCTCATAGAAAGCGGTGAGTGTGCAAAGACTCTGTGTTCAATATGATTGAAATCTTGGTTTAGCGTTTTCTTTGTTTGGTTATGGAGGTGTCTGGCCGAGTAGATTGCCATCAACTTGACCTTTCTAGGCTCTGAGGAAGACGAAATCCGCCGAAACGTTAGCTTATTCGTGAATAAAGAATAATAACACCTTGCGTTTGCTCAACAAAAATACGAAGAATTACTTGATCAATGCCGAGGTTAATAGAAAGTCGGTCGTGGGAGTCTCCTCATTAAATTTCTTCTTAACAAGATGCCAATATAATAGAAGGTGTTTGCTCTTTATAGGAGGTAACGTCGTCCTTTTGCAGCGCATTCGCAATTAGGAAAAAATTACATTATCTGATTGCGGGTTGAAGTTCGGCCCAAGCTGGGCGAGAAATGTTATCGTCGTTCAAGCTCATCGCGTCGAAAAGTAACTGCATTGCTGCGCAGTTAAGAACACTTGGAACTTACAATCTAAACATTCTAAAGCACTTTTTCACCTACGAGACATTTACCAAGACCTTACTTTCATTAAAAGATGAACTGTTTTTCAATGTATCACTGAGGAAGAAATTATGTGGATCGTGAAGAACAGAAACCATGCGTGTTTCAAATGAACTGTTCATAAAAAAGTCTATGTGTAATCATAAAATTTAAAATTATCATTGCCATTTAACCGCTCCGTTCTTATCACTTCTTTTCACTCAGTCCGTTGAAAAACCGTACCCCAACCACAATGGCTGATATGCTCGCAATCCGAAGGACCGGTGCAGACTTATTTGTTCATGATCCGGAATATTCGAAATTAAATTCTAATTGGAAACCAAGATCCACGAAAAGTAAACATATTGGCATAAGGAGGAATGAGGAATTGTGCGGATATCTAAACCAAAGAAATCATATTCATGAAGTGAAGGAAATGGAGAGTTTTCAGTTGGTCATGTTTTGAGTTTTCACTGATTACAGCATGTGAAGGTTATACTTCATCTTTCGATAAAACTGTATTTAGTCTCTACTGGTTTTTCATTCTTGTGAATGCTAATAAATGTGAATTTTTCATTTACATTGTTTCTAGACTTTTAAGCAGAATGACAAGTACACATGTTTCACTTCCACACCAACACGTATCTATTAGAATCTGATCCACATAAAATTGACGCGACCGTCTGAAGTGTTAACCAGCTAGGAAGGAAATTTACTCACCCTTTTACCATTGCCACTAATGAAACGTAATTGGGTATAAATGCGATGCATTTGTCCTTTAAGATTGCGTCGATCATTCGTCTTGAACAAGACTCAACACTCATGAACGGAAACCACCTGAATTTCTTCCATTATGTTCAATTTCATGGACCTCTATAGTTGTTGACCAGTTTTGGAAGCGTATTACGAATTATTTCCGACTGCCCTCTAAAACACTTTAACAAGAAATACGTCACTCTAAATAAAACCTATGCCATGGTCTTCTCGAAAAAATTAGTTGACAGGCTGCTTCATTATTTCCATTTTTACACGACTGATCGAGTATCAGATCGTAGTAACTCCGCTCATTACGGGAAGAACCCAACCTATCCAGGCGCCGGTTCGACCCTTCACCCGTCAAAGCCTCTGATCTCTCTGCTGTCGGGAAATTGGTACTAGTCTTGTCTGGGACAAACTCACTCCTTCACACAGACGTGGAAACGCCGCCGCAGTTGTGTGAGGATGCCAGGGAGAATTGATGTGAGCAGCATTCAACGATAACCGCGACGAAGAAAAATTCCTCGATCGTCACCCAAACCAACACGCAAAATTTTCCAAGTTCTTCAGGATCGGCGATAAGTGGAAGTGAATCGAACGGGTAAAGTACTGGGATCTGCACAAAGTGATATACGTTGTGTCGGATAAAGCACTAATTAGTAACAATGAAGAATAAAAAGGTTAAAGCTCTTGGCATTGATCAATTCCTGAGGGATGCGCCATACATTCGACTGCATTAACCATCGCTTGGAGGTGACTGGAGCATATTTGGTCTTCACATTGGCTCGCAATGGCCTACCAGTGCATCAAGTCAGTGCTGTTATCCCCCAGACAAGTCTGGTACCACTTTGCGGACCCCGGAGGGATGGAAGTCTTGGTCGACTATGGGCGTGAATATCGACTTCACGTGTGTGTTGCCGTGCGTCTCCAACCACTGCGCTACACGCGCCTCTCGTATAGGTGTAGTGCTCCAAATGTAGGTGATAACACCAGCGAAAGGCAAACTTTCAATGTAAATATGTATCTAACGTTCATCGAAGCCTGTTGTTACGGTGATGTCGTAGATGGTAGAGATGTAAACTTTTTAGGTGGGTTGAGCATCAACTTGACGAATTTCATCTCCTTTACGAATATCGTTGAATCCTGATCCAACGGATTCTTCCTAGAATGCTAAGAGAGCCATGATATAAAGTTCCCACTCAGATTAAAGAAAATAAGGTAATCTCAGACAAATATGGCACCAATTTCCCAACTCCGAAAGGGATGAGAGGCTTGCTGGGCTAAAAGAAGGATTGGACCATGGCTTTCTAGCAATGAACAGCACCACTACTACCGCCCTAACCGCTCCTTATCTTTCTATTTCCTTAAGCAAAAATTGTCTAAGGATATGTGATTCGAAAGCGTTGGTAGAAAGTGGGTCTTAATTCGCATAGGCAGGATTTAAAAACAGGTTAGGGCGCTCGGTAAAAAGCGTAGGTGGGAAATGGATAGGTAAAAGCAGTCAAGTCTTCAAATAAACGTATAATAACAACAACGCCACTTTACAAAAATACATATATTGGCAAATTTCTGCTACACACCTGCTTTTCTAAATCACTAGGTTCTTTGAAGACACCTATAAGACTAATAATCTACGAAAGAATTGCCCTGTATAGAAAAAAGCTTCAAATATGTATGTGTCAGCTCACAGCAAGTTCTCACAATTGAAGGAAAACTATTTAAACCCAAAGAATTTGTCGCTGAAATGCAAATTTAATTACTCTATCATGATGACGACTTTTCTGGAAGCAATGAAAAATCTGAAGACTTGTTTAGCCAATTTTCCGATTCTCTAACAATTCACTAGGTGAGTGAACCGTTCCGAACTGTTGCTTCACGTCATGGTTCAACTTTGTAGAAAAACTGCTCGCATGTGTTTTGTTTTTTATTTTTACTGTACTGGGTTCAATTTACCACAAATTAACGTAAAATGAAATTTGAGAGACTAAGATTTTACAGTGGAATTCGCCTTTAGAGACTTTGTACAGTATGATGATAAAAGCAACACTTTGTTTTAAAATGAAACGTCAGAGTTTCGATAGACGAAAATGCAATTGGTTTTTTAAAGCCTAACAAAATGCTAGGTTAAGAAACTTTTTCAGTGTCATAAAGAGAAGAGGGATATGAGGAGAACACTTACAGACAAGTTGGTCTCATTCCTACATTGAGCACCATTGGTGTTCGCGCGAAGTATGGACATAACTGCAAGAAGATTTCTTGACTGAGTGATTTCATTATACGTTCAAAATGGCAGTAAACCACCGAAAAGAATTACTGGAAAATTACTGAGAAACACAATTAGGGCTTTAAGTATAACCGTTTCACAATGTTTTACTTTTTATTTTCTGCCTTCTATAATTTCAATGGCAGGGTATTAAGCGAAATACAACCACAAGATTGCTGAGATTTTGCAAAACTCCGGACCGTAGGTGTCTGTGGTGGAGAAAGAACGTGCTATTGTCCTTTCCCGGGAGTAACGCGTTCACCACCACAACATTCGGGTCTTTCGTTTCGCTTGTCTCTCAGCTAGTTTTTTTGGATTGCTGACGACACTGATCGATGGAACTAGCTGAGATACAAGTGAAACGATGGACCCGCATGGTGTGGTAGTGAGAGCTTTACTCCCCGGAAAGGATAATTGAGCGTTCGTTTACCACCTCTGGCACCTGCGGTCCGGAGTTTTGCGAATAGCTCAGCAATCTTGTGGTTGTATAACCGCTTTAGTTATATTGCAGTATTACACAAAAGCAGGTGTTTTTAGTGGTATTTAGACTAATCTCAACTATGAATTGTGCTGGTCTTCTTCTCATAGCAAAGGTAGATGGATTAATAATTTCTTTTTCACGAGACGTTTTTCAAATCTACTGGGCGGATCTCAGCACTTCTCGCATCTTGTTCGTTCCTTTGCATCCATTACTCACGAAGAGATGCCAACTTTTTTTGTGTGGATTCGGCGGTTGCTTCACGATTTTTCTTTCAACATAAATTCCACTGAGTGCTGATCGAGTTGATTCTTCCTGGAGTCCTGAGATAGCCGCGCTATAGTGTTTCCACTTTAACTGCAGAACGTGAACTTTTCTCAGAGAAGCCCTGCAACAATTTCTCGCCTCTGAAGGGCTGAGAGGCTAGATAAGCTCGGAGCGGGGTCGAACTAGTGCCATGTTCATAATGATCGGCATCATTGCCACCGTGTTACCACCCTTGAATATACAATATATTGAAGCTCAGAGACTGGTTTATAATACAGTCTTGTTAAGCAGAACTAAAAAACCTTTAGCAAGTGAAGCTAAGTGTATCAATCAAGTCAAAAGGATAGAATCATAATGTGCATAATGTGGTAGTGAAAGAGAATTGTTCTCTGCTGAAATAACACACCAACCGTACAAAGTTTCTAATAACGGAAGCTTTTGAAAATAGAACACATATTGTTTTTACCGTCGTACACACGATTCCTTCTAGTCCTCGATCTCTAAGTTCCACTTGCAAGCACTCCATTACAGCGCGCACAGCAAATTTTGTAGGGCTAAAAATGTGGTGTTACACGACAAAAACACGTTTTCCAACTTTTACAAGAACAGGTTTCCTCTCGTCAAATACGATATGACGTTGTTTCAGATATATTCAAGTATTTCACAAGTTTTTATCTAGGGCAAATAAGGTATATCGACAGGATTTGCAGATTATTTCTCAACGCCCTGCTAGATGGGTACACATTTGGCTGCACAGTTTAAAAGTGTTTATGTTTTTAGAATGCAGAGCGTATTATTAGAATAGTGTGTCATAAATTTGCTTTATACGATTTTAACTAATTCATCAGCACTAAACAGTAAGATATTAGGAAAAACGGTGAATGATGCTTTGGGTCTTGTGTGAATAAAATTCTACATCTACTTATAAGTACGAGTTAGGCTGGCAGATGTGGTCTGTTATTCATTTCTTTCCCTGTTCTTTCTTCTCTTTTGCTTCACGGAGAATTTTTGCTGGGCTTTTTCTAGTCTATCTATTTACATATTCAACACTGTTCTGTGTACCATGTGTCGGACCAAAAATATTGCTTTATGCACTCAGTAGTTCGAAAAAATACTTCGCTTTTGCTTCTTTTTACCTGAAAAACTATGGATACTGTTGTTTGTGAGCAGGGTAGAAATATAACAAGGGCATCAATAGTGTAAAAGTTACTACTATCCCTTCTTGCCCGCAGACTCCGCATGTGTCCAGCTGCGAATAACTAATCTTTGCATTGACGGAGTAGCAAAAAGATCTTGCCAATGACGACTGTATGTATAACTAATATGTGTAATGGAATGGACAGAATGGCCGACGTTAAATGGTCCCAATTCACAACACGCGATCAGAAAAATTGTCAGACCATAAGTGTTAATGATTAAAGGCTTGGTAAAATAGCAAAGGCTTCTCATCAAGCCGTTATAAGAAAAAAATTTCTCATAGACTACCTTAAATTGCTTAGTAACAATTTGTCAAGAGGAATTCAAGGCTAAAGAGAGCCTTGTCAAGCTGTCAAATTTATTGGAAGCAACAGTGCCTGATCCGAAATTAGACGTCGGTAACTGAGCACCTCACTAAGTCCTACCAGTAAGCGAGTCCAAATGTTTCTCCTGAGAAGCCTGCAATGGATGATACCGCGACTATTTGTCCGGAATTTTTTTCCTCCATCGGTTTCAGGAAGGCACGAATCGTCTAAAACATTAACATGGCGCATTTTCATTGGATCATAAACTGGCTCATACACAGTGTCTTTAAGAACAATTTCGTTTATCTAAAACGTGTGCATGAAGTTGGCGTGTTGTAATCAGCAGTCAGACACTTCTAATGCATTTTTTAAGCGGAACAGTTCATTTCGTGACACAGTCTGCTCAAATTCTTCTTGTTTCATTCCCATCTCACAAAATAATGTCTGCATATGGACCCGCCATTGTTCTGTCGCTGATCCAACTATTTAGCGGTGACAAGTTGACCGTTACGAATTAGTTTCTACTTATTTTCGTTGTGGCGATTTACCGCTCTTTTGTGCTGAACTTTTATGGATCTAATCAATGAATTACCCAGCAAAGATGTAACAAGAGATGGGCTAGAAAAGATATGAACTCTGAGAAAGCAGTGATTGTGAATCTGCTACCATTTAGCTCCCGATAAGTTTTTTTTTTTCAAACCAACATGGTTTTCTTAAACTACGCTTAAGTTCCACGCTTATTAAATTCACTTTCAGCTCATTTCCTGCTGTCACAACTATGTCCTTGCTTTGCCATTTGTAAATACTACTGCATTCTATTCGAGCTTGGTATTAAAGCATTAGCTTGCTCAACTGAAAAGAAACTCACATTTATAGTGCCAAGAACATTGACTTCAAGGGACTGTCGCAGTTGCTCAACTGTCAGTTCCTTGAAGAGTGCAAATGATAGAACAGCAGCATTGCACACAACAATGTCAACACTTCCTGAAGCTTTGTTTCACAGTGAAATCATGAATGAGAATATAAATGTCAATCTATAACTGAGTACAGCGCTTTAAAATAGAAGACGTACTCCAAAAAAGCTGAGAAAAAGGAAATTGCTTTAGAAGCTTGAACTAACCATGCTCTTCCCGTATTTTTTCCGCTGCGATTTTCAAATCATCTTCAAATCTTACGTCACAGTAATACGCAGATGCTTGACCGCCCTTCTCAACTATTGACGTCACTGTCTCTTCTGCTCCTTGCTAAACGTTAATTCTACATGTCCCACTTTTGCAAAAAAAAAGTTTGGCTCGAAAACTGACAATATTGATGTCGAGTATGACAATCTGTGCACCTTTCTCGAGCGAAAGTATTTGAGCAATGCATTTCCCCAGACCAGAAGCGCCACCAGTTATAACAACAAGCTGTCCCTTTACTTTCTTGAAAAAAAATGTAGGTAAGTTGAAAAAGCAAAACTAGAAAGAAAATACAACTATACAGCATCATTCGAGAAAAAAAAAATTCTTTCGTACCTTTTCACTTAATGTAATCCATCTTATTATATCCTTTGGTATATCTATCAGTATGAGATGAACAATAACACCGATGGTACTTAATATTTTGAACGACCATTTGTTGTACATCAAAAATATTTCGAAAGATACCCGTGCTGGTTCTATAAAAATCACACTAAAATATGCAATTTTTAGCGAAATGAAGCTCCAGGAAAACAGACGAACCAAAAAATCGTAGAGTTTCACTTATAACAGGAACTATTCCACGTGGAATAGTTTTAGGGTCAAGGCTGATCTCCGAACGCGACAATGTAACGAAAACCAACGGACAAAGCGGCGCTGTGTAGTCTATAAAAAATACTGTATTTCACAGAAATTCAAGCAGTACATAGAAGAAAATTACGGATTCAGAAAACGAATTCTTAGAGATCGTTACCTATAATTGCCCTCTCTAACTGCAACGTTTCAGGAAATTTCTCTCTTTTTTTGATAATTAGCTGTCCACTTCAGTGACTTTTCTCAGCCTCCATTCTGGGGTTCTTTCAACATAAAAATAGTAAACTGTACGAAGCTCTTAGAAATCTAGGCTGTGTATTTCATGATTACCGATCGTAGCAATTGTAGGAAGCTTCTAGAGTTTTCCACAAAGCCCCTGAACTGTTTTGCGTGATGGCCCAGTCGAATACGAGCAATTTTATGTCGGCTGCGAACTTTCTGGTTTTTCAACAATGATGAAATTCTTTAAGAAAAAGAGTGCTTTAAGGGTTGTGAGCATAACAGAATTGTAGAAGAGACTTTCATCTATCGTACTTTGGGTATGAATGACATGTATGTTACCACTTACCGGGCGTTGCTATGTTCCATCGCACAAGTATATTGTCATCAGCACTTTCAAGTTTTTGGAACACTCTACTCAGTCTATTTCACAATTTTCCTCGGGTTCCATGCAATAAGCATAATTATTAATATGAATTATTTGTGAATTGTTAGGCAAATTACTGGCCAATGAACTTGAACTCGAAGAAAGTTTTTTGTAAATCATTAGGAGTAAGGAATGATTTTTCTGATCTCACACCTACTATTTTAATCAAACTTAGACTAGCAGTAAAATCAATGTAATACTGGGGTAGAAAAAAGTGTGTGGAAATCACTAGAACGAATATGGACACTATAGTGTCCATACGTCGCTTGTTTCAAAGGGCTATGGGCACTCTAGATACTGTCCGTATGGGGTATTATTTATTACCAAGGTTATCGAGGTACGATTGAGGTAGAGTGGTATTTTTCCCCAACTTTTTGGTCCCCTTCAAAATCTCAAAAGCAGTCCGAGATTCAAAACCTTATTCTGTTCCAAAAAACCTTTTAACCTCTTTTCAAATCCACCTATATTTGATTTCACCAAAATGAACGAAAATTATGCAGGGTAATAAAGAAACGGACGAAAAATTCCAAATGATGTTGACGTTGATTGTACTGGTGACTCTTGAAATGAAAGCAACCGGCATTCACTGTTTACCACGAAGGCGTACAAAGTATCACAACTCCTACAAGCTGTCGTTGCATACGTGGCTGTCAACACATTTTTTTTTTGGTTATCTGAGAACAACGCTGCCACTATTTTGCACTTCTCAGGGCAATTTTCTGCTGCCCAGTGTTAATGGGTCGACACCACCAGTTTATTACACGCATCAAATGATTAACAACTTCCATTAGTTTATTCTGATCAAAGCGAACCGATAAGAACAGAATAACTTTGATTCCGAAGATAATTGAAAACGGTCATTGGAATTCCTGAAATTCCATAAATTGCAAAAAAAATAGCCCGAAGTTCATCCTTACTAAAGAAAACCGCTGCTTCTTGTTCAAATCTGGAATTCTAGTCACTGCCAGTGCAAACAAATTCGAATTACTCAACGTCTTCTCTTCAAGGGAAAAATGGTCACTTCAAATCATCTTCGTTTCCACTAAACAGTTCACAAATCTGATCTACCTCGTGTATTTATGAAAATGTGGAGCTTTAAAGCACACGACTGTACAGTATTTCTAAGATAGTTTCTATTTAAGTTCTACTTAAGTAGCCAAGTAACTTCGTTTTTTCGTCTTTAGTTTAGCGCCAGGCAATGGTGGCAAGAACGCCTTTCATTAGTGGAAAGAAAAATGTCGAAATATTATGTCCACACTATTCTATTAAGACTGGCTTTTTCGTGAGTCACCATCAATATTTTTTCTTGTTCTGTTTCATCACTGCAAGCACATTCCTTAGTTAGCACTGTTAATAGGCATAAAAGCATTACTTTTACAAAGAGCTTAAATATCTCAAGCACCTCATCCGGAGATATATTCGGACCTTCTTCCCTCAAAAAGCGAGGGAGCACTGGCAGACTCTTTAACAAACATAATATTGTCTCCAATTAGGCTTCTGTTTGTGCACACCTCCATTATGTTAAGAAACTTATTTCTTCCCTTGGTTTTCTTCAACTTATAGGAATTTTCTAACGACGATCACTAAGCGTCGAAGTGCGGCTGGAGTACCGCAAAGCAGTAACACTGCGAAAGTGACAAGTTAGCAATTTGATTTGCATAAAGGTTGCCAACTTCTTCATATGTCGTACCAAGATCCCATTGTTAAACAGTTAAGCCCCTGATTACAAATAATTAACGCACCAAACAACGTTTTCAGAGCAATCAATAAAAAAGTGTTTTAAGTCTTTTAAAACTCCGCTTCATCCGCTATGAAGAAAGGTGATACTCTACGTGTGTGCAAATTGTTGAACTTATACGAGATTCATAAAGATGTTTATCCAACAAGCCTTTCGACCTCTTCGACTTCATCAAAGTCGATGATTCGAGTCAGTAGTCCATTATTGTTCGTCTTCTCGATATGGCGTCTTCGTCTTCGTTTCGAGTCGGATTTTCTTCAATGGAGTGAACAAGTTGAAGCAGGTCGTTATCACTGGATAATCACTATTATCAACATCTATCGTCGTCTTGTACAGAACAGCATCGTTGCCTGATAAGTTTCATTCGAGCGATTCAAGTGGGTAATTAACCGTTTCCATAAGCAATATTAATGCAATAAAAATAACAACACGAGACTAACGTTTGGAAAGATCCACACAAGCACAATGACTAAGTTTAATGTATCACTGAATAAAATGGTATTTGCGTAACCTATAACTGAGGTGAACACTGGTTATGTGAGTGGACAGCCCAACTATTGAACTCGAAACTCGAACACATGAACAAAGAAAGCAAACAGAAAATTGCTGATATATTAATAGTATGTGAGCGAGTGAAGAATAAGTCATGACGCTGTATATATATATATATATACATGTATATATATGTATACATATATGCTTATTTCGCGCGGGTGGACTTTGGTACACTTTCTACACTGCATGTCACGAAATCGTAGCCGGCTATCATATTAGGAAAACAGTGGAGAATTGAAATCAATGCAGGTATAGTGTGATTATATGAAAGGATAGGGATTATTCACTAAATTACGGAGAACACTCTCAATATTACCATGTCCAGCTTTCTATTAACCTCGGCATTGATCAAGTAATTCTTCGTATTTTTGTTGAGCAAACGAGAGGTGTTATTATTCTTTATTCACGAATAAGCTAACGTTTCGGCGGATTTCGCCTTCCTCAGAGCCTAGAAAGGTCAAGTTGATGGCAATCTACTCGGCCAGACACCTCCATAACCAAACAAAGAAAACGCTA